>NW_003144013.1:0-22024 GCF_000003605.2 Saccoglossus kowalevskii | reverse complement strand
AGATTGAAATCCACTAGTGAAGACAACCGTACAGATTGAAACCCACTAGTGATGACAACTGTACAGATTGAAACCCACTAGTGATGGCAACTGTACAGATTGAAACCCACTAGTGATGGCAACTGAACAGATTGAAACTCACTAGTGATGGCAACTGTACAGATCGAAACCCACTAGTGATGGCAACTGTACAGATTGAAATCCACTAGTGAAGACAACCGTACAGATTGAAACCCACTAGTGATGGTAACTGTACAGATTGAAACCCACTAGTGATGACAACTGTACAGATTGAAACCCACTAGTGATGGCAACTGTACAGATTAAAACCCACTAGTGATGGTAACTGTACAGATTAAAACCCACTAGTGATGGTAACTGTGCAGATTAAAACCCACTAGTGATGGCAACTGTACAGATTGAAACCCACTAGTGATGGTAACTGTACAGATTAAAACCCACTAGTGATGACAACTGTACAGATTGAAATCCACTAGTGATGGTAACTGTACAGATTAAAACCCACTAGTGATGGCAACTGTACAGATTGAAATCCACTAGTGATGGTAACTGTACAGATTGAAACCCACTAGTGATGGTAACTGTACAGATTGAAACCCACTAGTGATGGCAACTGTACAGATTGAAACCCACTAGTGATGGTAACTGTACAGATTGAAATCCACTAGTGATGGCAACTGTACAGATTGAAACCCACTAGTGATGGCAACTGTACAGATTGAAACCCACTAGTGATAGCAACTGTACAGATTGAAACCCACTAGTGATGGCAACTGTACAGATTGAAACCCACTAGTGATGGTAACTGTACAGATTGAAACCCACTAGTGATGGCAAATGTACAGATTGAAACCCACTAGTGATGGCAACTGTACAGATTGAAATCCACTAGTGATGGTAACTGTACAGATTAAAACCCACTAGTGATGGTAACTGTACAGATTAAAACCCACTAGTGATGGCAACTGTACAGATTGAAACCCACTAGTGATGGTAACTGTACAGATTAAAACCCACTAGTGATGACAACTGTACAGATTGAAATCCACTAGTGATGGTAACTGTACAGATTAAAACCCACTAGTGATGGCAACTGTACAGATTGAAACCCACTAGTGATAGCAACTGTACAGATTGAAACCCACTAGTGATGGCAACTGTACAGATTGAAACCCACTAGTGATGACAACTGTACAGATTGAAACCCACTAGTGATGGCAACTGTACAGATTGAAAGCCACTAGTGATGACAACTGTACAGATTGAAACCCACTAGTGATGGCAACTGTACAGATTGAAACCCACTAGTGATGGTAACTGTACAGATTGAAACCCACTAGTGATGGCAACTGTACAGATTAAAACCCACTAGTGATGGCAACTGTACAGATTGAAACCCACTAGTGATGGCAACTGTACAGATTGAAACCCACTAGTGATGACAACTGTACAGATTGAAACCCACTAGTGATGGCAACTGTACAGATTGAAATCCACTAGTGATGGCAACTGTACAGATTAAAACCCACTAGTGATAGCAACTGTACAGATTGAAACCCACTAGTGATGGCAACTGTACAGATTGAAACCCACTAGTGATGACAACTGTACAGATTGAAACCCACTAGTGATGGCAACTGTACAGATTGAAATCCACTAGTGATGGCAACTGTACAGATTGAAACCCACTAGTGATGACAACTGTACAGATTGAAATCCACTAGTGATGGCAACTGTACAGATTGAAACCCACTAGTGATGACAACTGTACAGATTAAAACCCACTAGTGATGGCAACTGTACAGATTGAAATCCACTAGTGATGGCAACTGTACAGATTGAAACCCACTAGTGATAGCAACTGTACAGATTGAAACCCACTAGTGATGGCAACTGTACAGATTGAAACCCACTAGTGATGGTAACTGTACAGATTGAAACCCACTAGTGATGGCAAATGTACAGATTGAAACCCACTAGTGATGGCAACTGTACAGATTGAAATCCACTAGTGATGGCAACTGTACAGATTGAAAGCCACTAGTGATGACAACTGTACAGATTGAAACCCACTAGTGATGGCAACTGTACAGATTGAAACCCACTAGTGATGGTAACTGTACAGATTGAAACCCACTAGTGATGGCAACTGTACAGATTAAAACCCACTAGTGATGGCAACTGTACAGATTGAAACCCACTAGTGATGGCAACTGTACAGATTGAAACCCACTAGTGATGACAACTGTACAGATTGAAACCCACTAGTGATGGCAACTGTACAGATTGAAATCCACTAGTGATGGCAACTGTACAGATTAAAACCCACTAGTGGTGGCAACTGTACAGATTGAAATCCACTAGTGATGGCAACTGTACAGATTGAAACCCACTAGTGATGACAACTGTACAGATTGAAACCCACTAGTGATGGCAACTGTACAGATTGAAACCCACTAGTGATGGCAACTGTACAGATTGAAACCCACTAGTGATGGCAACTGTACAGATTGAAACCCACTAGTGGTGACAACTGTACAGATTGAAACCCACTAGTGGTGGCAACTGTACAGATTGAAACCCACTAGTGGTGACAACTGTACAGATTGAAACCCACTAGTGATGGCAACTGTACAGATTGAAACCCACTAGTGATGGTAACTGTACAGACTGAAACCCACTAGTGATGGCAACTGTACAGATTGAAACCCACTAGTGATGGCAACTGTACAGATTGAAACCCACTAGTGATGGCAACTGAACAGATTGAAACCCACTAGTGATGGCAACTGAACAGATTGAAACCCACTAGTGATGGCAACTGAACAGATTGAAACCCACTAGTGATGGCAACTGAACAGATTGAAACCCACTAGTGATGGCAACTGTACAGATTGAAACCCACTAGTGATGGCAACTGTACAGATTGAAACCCACTAGTGACGGCAACTGTACAGATTGAAATCCACTAGTGAAGACAACCGTACAGATTAAAACCCACTAGTGATGGTAACTGTACAGATTGAAACCCACTAGTGATGGCAACTGTGCAGATTGAAACCCACTAATGATGACAACTGTGCAGATTGAAACCCACTAGTGATGGCAACTGTACAGATTGAAACCCACTAGTGATGGCAATTGTACAGATTGAAACCCACTAGTGATGGCAACTGTACAGATTGAAACCCACTAGTGATGGTAACTGTACAGATTGAAACCCACTAGTGATGGCAACTGTACAGATTGAAATCCACTAGTGATGGCAACTGTACAGATTGAAACCCACTAGTGATGACAACTGTACAGATTGAAACCCACTAGTGATGGCAACTGTACAGATTGAAACCCACTAGTGATGGCAACTGTACAGATTGAAACCCACTAGTGATGGCAACTGTACAGATTGAAACCCACTAGTGATGGCAACTGTACAGATTGAAACCCACTAGTGATGGCAACTGTACAGATTGAAACCCACTAGTGATGGCAACTGTACAGATTGAAACCCACTAGTGATGGCAACTGTACAGATTGAAACCCACTAGTGATGGCAACTGTACAGATTGAAACCCACTAGTGATGGTAACTGTACAGATTGAAACCCACTAGTGATGGCAACTGTACAGATTGAAACCCACTATTGATGGCAACTGTACAGATTGAAACCCACTAGTGATGGCAACTGTACAGATTGAAACCCACTATTGATGGCAACTGTACAGATTGAAACCCACTAGTGATGGTAACCGCACAGATTGAAACCCACTAGTGATGGTAACTGAACAGATTGAAACCCACTAGTGATGGCAACTGTACAGATTGAAACCCACTAGTGATGGTAACTGTACAGATTGAAACCCACTAGTGATGGTAACTGTACAGATTGAAACCCACTAGTGATGGCAACTGTACAGATTGAAACCCACTAGTGATGGCAAGTGTACAGATTGAAACCTACTAGTGATAACAACTGTACAGATTGAAACCCACTAGTGATGGTAACTGTACAGATTGAAACCCACTAGTGATGGTAACTGTACAGATTGAAACCCACTAGTGGTGACAACTGTACAGATTGAAACCCACTAGTGATGGTAACTGTACAGATTGAAACCCACTAGTGATGGTAACTGTACAGATTGAAACCCACTAGTGATGACAACTGTAGAGATTGAAACCCACTAGTGATGGCAACTGTACAGATTAAAACCCACTAGTGATGGCAACTGTAGAGATTGAAACCCACTAGTGATGGCAACTGTAGAGATTGAAACCCACTAGTGATGGCAACTGTAGAGATTGAAACCCACTAGTGATGGCAACTGTACAGATTGAAACCCACTAGTGATGGCAACTGTACAGATTGAAACCCACTAGTGATGGCAACTGTAGAGATTGAAACCCACTAGTGATGGCAACTGTAGAGATTGAAACCCACTAGTGATGGCAACTGTACAGATTGAAACCCACTAGTGACGGCAACTGTACAGATTGAAATCCACTAGTGAAGACAACCGTACAGATTAAAACCCACTAGTGATGGTAACTGTACAGATTGAAACCCACTAGTGATGGCAACTGTACAGATTAAAACCCACTAGTGATGGTAACTGTACAGATTAAAACCCACTAGTGATGGTAACTGTGCAGATTAAAACCCACTAGTGATGGCAACTGTACAGATTGAAACCCACTAGTGATGACAACTGTACAGATTGAAACCCACTAGTGATGGTAACTGTACAGATTGAAACCCACTAGTGATGGCAACTGTACAGATTGAAACCCACTAGTGATGGCAACTGTACAGATTGAAACCCACTAGTGACGGCAACTGTACAGATTGAAATCCACTAGTGAAGACAACCGTACAGATTGAAACCCACTAGTGATGGCAACTGTACAGATTAAAACCCACTAGTGATGGCAACTGTACAGATTAAAACCCACTAGTGATGGCAACTGTACAGATTAAAACCCACTAGTGATGACAACTGTACAGATTGAAACCCACTAGTGATGGTAACTGTACAGATTGAAACCCACTAGTGATGGCAACTGTGCAGATTGAAACCCACTAGTGAAGACAACTGTGCAGATTGAAACCCACTAGTGATGGCAACTGTACAGATTAAAACCCACTAGTGATGACAACTGTACAGATTGAAACCCACTAGTGATGGTAACTGTACAGATTGAAACCCACTAGTGATGGCAACTGTGCAGATTGAAACCCACTAATGATGACAACTGTGCAGATTGAAACCCACTAGTGATGGCAACTGTACAGATTGAAACCCACTAGTGATGGCAATTGTACAGATTGAAACCCACTAGTGATAACAACTGTACAGATTGAAACCCACTAGTGATGGTAACTGTACAGATTGAAACCCACTAGTGATGGCAACTGTACAGATTGAAACCCACTAGTGATGGTAACTGTACAGATTAAAACCCACTAGTGATGACAACTGTACAGATTGAAACCCACTAGTGATGGCAACTGTACAGATTGAAACCCACTAGTGATGGTAACTGTACAGATTAAAACCCACTAGTGATGACAACTGTACAGATTGAAACCCACTAGTGATGGCAACTGTACAGATTGAAACTCACTAGTGATGGCAACTGTACAGATTGAAACCCACTAGTGATGGCAACTGTACAGATTGAAACCCACTAGTGATGGCAACTGTACAGATTGAAACCCACTAGTGATGGCAACTGTACAGATTGAAACCCACTAGTGATGGCAACTGTACAGATTGAAACCCACTAGTGATGACAACTGTACAGATTGAAACCCACTAGTGATGGCAACTGTGCAGATTAAAACCCACTAGTGATGGCAACTGTACAGATTGAAACCCACTAGTGATGACAACTGTACAGATTGAAACCCACTAGTGATGGCAACTGTACAGATTAAAACCCACTAGTGATGACAACTGTACAGATTAAAATCCACTAGTGATGACAACTGTACAGATTGAAACCCACTAGTGATGGTAACTGTACAGATTGAAACCCACTAGTGATGGCAACTGTACAGATTGAAACCCACTAGTGATGGCAACTGTACAGATTGAAACCCACTAGTGATGGCAACTGAACAGATTGAAACCCACTAGTGATGGCAACTGAACAGATTGAAACCCACTAGTGATGGCAACTGAACAGATTGAAACCCACTAGTGATGGCAACTGAACAGATTGAAACCCACTAGTGATGGCAACTGTACAGATCGAAACCCACTAGTGATGGCAACTGTACAGATTGAAACCCACTAGTGACGGCAACTGTACAGATTGAAATCCACTAGTGAAGACAACCGTACAGATTAAAACCCACTAGTGATGACAACTGTACAGATTGAAACCCACTAGTGATGGTAACTGTACAGATTGAAACCCACTAGTGATGGCAACTGTGCAGATTGAAACCCACTAATGATGGCAACTGTACAGATTGAAACCCACTAGTGATGACATACTGTACAGATTGAAAGCCACTAGTGATGGCAACTGTACAGATTGAAACTCACTAGTGATGGCAACTGTACAGATTGAAACCCACTAGTGATGGCAATTGTACAGATTGAAACCCACTAGTGATGGCAACTGTACAGATTGAAACCCACTAGTGATGGTAACTGTACAGATTGAAACCCACTAGTGATGGTAACTGTACAGATTGAAACCCACTAGTGATGGCAACTGTACAGATTGAAACCCACTAGTGATGGTAACTGTACAGATTGAAACCCACTAGTGATGGTAACTGTACAGATTGAAACCCACTAGTGATGACAACTGTACAGATTGAAACCCACTAGTGATGGTAACTGTACAGATTGAAACCCACTAGTGATGGTAACTGTACAGATTGAAACCCACTAGTGATGACAACTGTACAGATTGAAACCCACTAGTGATGGCAACTGAACAGATTGAAACCCACTAGTGATGGTAACTGTACAGATTGAAACCTACTAGTGATAACAACTGTACAGATTGAAACCCACTAGTGATGGCAAATGTACAGATTGAAACCCACTAGTGATGGCAACTGTACAGATTGAAACCCACTAGTGATGACAACTGTACAGATTGAACCCCACTAGTGATGGTAACTGTACAGATTAAAACCCACTAGTGATGGCAACTGTACAGATTGAAACCCACTAGTGATGGTAACTGTACAGATTAAAACCCACTAGTGATGACAACTGTACAGATTGAAATCCACTAGTGATGGTAACTGTACAGATTAAAACCCACTAGTGATGGCAACTGTACAGATTGAAATCCACTAGTGATGGTAACTGTACAGATTGAAACCCACTAGTGATGGTAACTGTACAGATTGAAACCCACTAGTGATGGCAACTGTACAGATTGAAACCCACTAGTGATGGTAACTGTACAGATTGAAATCCACTAGTGATGGCAACTGTACAGATTGAAACCCACTAGTGATAGCAACTGTACAGATTGAAACCCACTAGTGATGGCAACTGTACAGATTGAAACCCACTAGTGATGGTAACTGTACAGATTGAAATCCACTAGTGATGGCAACTGTACAGATTAAAACCCACTAGTGATGGCAACTGTACAGATTGAAACCCACTAGTGATGGTAACTGTACAGATTAAAACCCACTAGTGATGACAACTGTACAGATTGAAATCCACTAGTGATGGTAACTGTACAGATTAAAACCCACTAGTGATGGCAACTGTACAGATTGAAACCCACTAGTGATAGCAACTGTACAGATTGAAACCCACTAGTGATGGCAACTGTACAGATTGAAACCCACTAGTGATGACAACTGTACAGATTGAAACCCACTAGTGATGGCAACTGTACAGATTGAAAGCCACTAGTGATGACAACTGTACAGATTGAAACCCACTAGTGATGGCAACTGTACAGATTGAAACCCACTAGTGATGGTAACTGAACAGATTGAAACTCAATTAGTGATGGCAACTGTACAGATCGAAAATCCACTAGTGATGGCAACTGTACAGATTGAAATCCACTAGTGAAGACAACCGTACAGATTGAAACCCACTAGTGATGGTAACTGTACAGATTGAAACCCACTAGTGATGACAACTGTACAGATTGAAACCCACTAGTGATGGCAACTGTACAGATTAAAACCCACTAGTGATGGTAACTGTACAGATTAAAACCCACTAGTGATGGTAACTGTGCAGATTAAAACCCACTAGTGATGGCAACTGTACAGATTGAAACCCACTAGTGATGACAACTGTACAGATTGAAACCCACTAGTGATGGCAACTGTACAGATTAAAACCCACTAGTGATGGCAACTGTAGAGATTGAAACCCACTAGTGATGGCAACTGTAGAGATTGAAACCCACTAGTGATGGCAACTGTAGAGATTGAAACCCACTAGTGATGGCAACTGTACAGATTGAAACCCACTAGTGATGGCAACTGTACAGATTGAAACCCACTAGTGATGGCAACTGTAGAGATTGAAACCCACTAGTGATGGCAACTGTAGAGATTGAAACCCACTAGTGATGGCAACTGTACAGATTGAAACCCACTAGTGACGGCAACTGTACAGATTGAAATCCACTAGTGAAGACAACCGTACAGATTAAAACCCACTAGTGATGGTAACTGTACAGATTGAAACCCACTAGTGATGGCAACTGTACAGATTAAAACCCACTAGTGATGGTAACTGTACAGATTAAAACCCACTAGTGATGGTAACTGTGCAGATTAAAACCCACTAGTGATGGCAACTGTACAGATTGAAACCCACTAGTGATGACAACTGTACAGATTGAAACCCACTAGTGATGGTAACTGTACAGATTGAAACCCACTAGTGATGACAACTGTACAGATTGAAACCCACTAGTGATGGCAACTGTACAGATTAAAACCCACTAGTGATGGTAACTGTACAGATTAAAACCCACTAGTGATGGTAACTGTGCAGATTAAAACCCACTAGTGATGGCAACTGTACAGATTGAAACCCACTAGTGATGACAACTGTACAGATTGAAACCCACTAGTGATGGTAACTGTACAGATTGAAACCCACTAGTGATGGCAACTGTACAGATTGAAACCCACTAGTGATGGCAACTGTACAGATTGAAACCCACTAGTGACGGCAACTGTACAGATTGAAATCCACTAGTGAAGACAACCGTACAGATTGAAACCCACTAGTGATGGCAACTGTACAGATTAAAACCCACTAGTGATGGCAACTGTACAGATTAAAACCCACTAGTGATGGCAACTGTACAGATTAAAACCCACTAGTGATGACAACTGTACAGATTGAAACCCACTAGTGATGGTAACTGTACAGATTGAAACCCACTGGTGATGGCAACTGTGCAGATTGAAACCCACTAGTGAAGACAACTGTGCAGATTGAAACCCACTAGTGATGGCAACTGTACAGATTAAAACCCACTAGTGATGACAACTGTACAGATTGAAACCCACTAGTGATGGTAACTGTACAGATTGAAACCCACTAGTGATGGCAACTGTGCAGATTGAAACCCACTAATGATGACAACTGTGCAGATTGAAACCCACTAGTGATGGCAACTGTACAGATTGAAACCCACTAGTGATGGCAATTGTACAGATTGAAACCCACTAGTGATAACAACTGTACAGATTGAAACCCACTAGTGATGGTAACTGTACAGATTGAAACCCACTAGTGATGGCAACTGTACAGATTGAAACCCACTAGTGATGGTAACTGTACAGATTAAAACCCACTAGTGATGACAACTGTACAGATTGAAACCCACTAGTGATGGCAACTGTACAGATTGAAACCCACTAGTGATGGCAACTGTACAGATTAAAACCCACTAGTGATGACAACTGTACAGATTAAAATCCACTAGTGATGACAACTGTACAGATTGAAACCCACTAGTGATGGTAACTGTACAGATTGAAACCCACTAGTGATGGCAACTGTACAGATTGAAACCCACTAGTGATGGCAACTGTACAGATTGAAACCCACTAGTGATGGCAACTGTACAGATTGAAACCCACTAGTGATGGCAACTGAACAGATTGAAACCCACTAGTGATGGCAACTGAACAGATTGAAACCCACTAGTGATGGCAACTGAACAGATTGAAACCCACTAGTGATGGCAACTGTACAGATCGAAACCCACTAGTGATGGCAACTGTACAGATTGAAACCCACTAGTGACGGCAACTGTACAGATTGAAATCCACTAGTGAAGACAACCGTACAGATTAAAACCCACTAGTGATGACAACTGTACAGATTGAAACCCACTAGTGATGGTAACTGTACAGATTGAAACCCACTAGTGATGGCAACTGTGCAGATTGAAACCCACTAATGATGACAACTGTGCAGATTGAAACCCACTAGTGATGGCAACTGTACAGATTGAAACCCACTAGTGATGGCAATTGTACAGATTGAAACCCACTAGTGATAACAACTGTACAGATTGAAACCCACTAGTGATGGTAACTGTACAGATTGAAACCCACTAGTGATGGCAACTGTACAGATTGAAATCCACTAGTGAAGACAACCGTACAGATTGAAACCCACTAGTGATGACAACTGTACAGATTGAAACCCACTAGTGATGGCAACTGTACAGATTGAAACCCACTAGTGATGGCAACTGAACAGATTGAAACTCACTAGTGATGGCAACTGTACAGATCGAAACCCACTAGTGATGGCAACTGTACAGATTGAAATCCACTAGTGAAGACAACCGTACAGATTGAAACCCACTAGTGATGGTAACTGTACAGATTGAAACCCACTAGTGATGACAACTGTACAGATTGAAACCCACTAGTGATGGCAACTGTACAGATTAAAACCCACTAGTGATGGTAACTGTACAGATTAAAACCCACTAGTGATGGTAACTGTGCAGATTAAAACCCACTAGTGATGGCAACTGTACAGATTGAAACCCACTAGTGATGACAACTGTACAGATTGAAACCCACTAGTGATGGTAACTGTACAGATTGAAACCCACTAGTGATGGCAACTGTACAGATTGAAACCCACTAGTGATGGCAACTGTACAGATTGAAACCCACTAGTGACGGCAACTGTACAGATTGAAATCCACTAGTGAAGACAACCGTACAGATTGAAACCCACTAGTGATGACAACTGTACAGATTGAAACCCACTAGTGATGGCAACTGTACAGATTAAAACCCACTAGTGATGGTAACTGTACAGATTAAAACCCACTAGTGATGGTAACTGTGCAGATTAAAACCCACTAGTGATGGCAACTGTACAAATTGAAACCCACTAGTGATGACAACTGTACAGATTGAAACCCACTAGTGATGGTAACTGTAGAGATTGAAACCCACTAGTGATGGCAACTGTACAGATTGAAACCCACTAGTGATGGTAACCGTACAGATTGAAACCCACTAGTGATGGTAACTGTACAGATTGAAATCCACTAGTGATGACAACTGTACAGATTGAAACCCACTAGTGATGGCAACTGTACAGATTGAAACCCACTAGTGATGGCAACTGTACAGATTGAAACCCACTAGCGATGGCAACTGTACAGATTGAAACCCACTAGTGATGACAACTGTACAGATTGAAACCCACTAGTGATGGCAACTGTACAGATTGAAATCCACTAGTGATGGCAACTGTACAGATCGAAACCCACTAGTGATGGCAACTGTAGAGATTGAAACCCACTAGTGATGGCAACTGTAGAGATTGAAACCCACTAGTGATGGCAACTGTACAGATTGAAACCCACTAGTGATGGTAACTGTACAGATTGAAACCCACTAGTGATGGTAACTGTGCAGATTGAAACCCACTAGTGATGGTAACTGTACAGATTGAAACCCACTAGTGATGGCAACTGTACAGATTGAAACCCACTAGTGATGGCAACTGTACAGATTGAAACCCACTAGTGATGACAACTGTACAGATTGAAACCCACTAGTGATGGCAACTGTACAGATTGAAACCCACTAGTGATGGCAACTGTACAGATTGAAACCCACTAGTGATGGCAACTGTACAGATTAAAACCCACTAGTGATGGCAACTGTACAGATTGAAACCCACTAGTGATGGCAACTGTACAGATTGAAACCCACTAGTGATGGCAACTGTACAGATTGAAACCCACTAGTGATGGCAACTGTACAGATTGAAACCCACTAGTGATGGCAACTGTACAGATTGAAACCCACTAGTGATGGCAACTGTACAGATTGAAACCCACTAGTGATGGCAACTGTACAGATTGAAACCCACTAGTGATGGCAACTGTACAGATTGAAACCCACTAGTGACGGCAACTGTACAGATTGAAATCCACTAGTGAAGACAACCGTACAGATTAAAACCCACTAGTGATGGTAACTGTACAGATTGAAACCCACTAGTGATGGCAACTGTACAGATTAAAACCCACTAGTGATGGTAACTGTACAGATTAAAACCCACTAGTGATGGTAACTGTGCAGATTAAAACCCACTAGTGATGGCAACTGTACAGATTGAAACCCACTAGTGATGACAACTGTACAGATTGAAACCCACTAGTGATGGTAACTGTACAGATTGAAACCCACTAGTGATGACAACTGTACAGATTGAAACCCACTAGTGATGGCAACTGTACAGATGAAATCCACTAGTGATGACAACTGTACAGATTGAAACCCACTAGTGATGGCAACTGTACAGATTGAAACCCACTAGTGATGGCAACTGTACAGATTGAAACCCACTAGTGATGGCAACTGTACAGATTGAAACCCACTAGTGATGGCAACTGTAGAGATTGAAACCCACTAGTGATGGCAACTGTACAGATTGAAACCCACTAGTGATGGCAACTGTACAGATTGAAACCCACTAGTGATGGCAACTGTAGAGATTGAAACCCACTAGTGATGGCAACTGTACAGATTGAAACCCACTAGTGATGGTAACTGTACAGATTGAAATCCACTAGTGATGACAACTGTACAGATTGAAACCCACTAGTGATGGCAACTGTACAGATTGAAACCCACTAGT
Source organism: Saccoglossus kowalevskii (assembly GCF_000003605.2). NCBI lineage: Eukaryota > Metazoa > Hemichordata > Enteropneusta > Harrimaniidae > Saccoglossus > Saccoglossus kowalevskii. Next base: position 8,852 of record NW_003144013.1, on the reverse strand, counting down.
GATGGCAACTGTACAGATTGAAACCCACTAGTGATGGCAACTGTACAGATTGAAACCCACTAGTGATGGCAACTGTACAGATTGAAACCCACTAGTGATGGTAACTGTACAGATTGAAATCCACTAGTGATGGCAACTGTACAGATTGAAACCCACTAGTGATGGCAACTGTACAGATTGAAACCCACTAGTGATGGTAACTGTACAGATTGAAACCCACTAGTGATGACAACTGTACAGATTGAAACCCACTAGTGATGGCAACTGTACAGATTGAAACCCACTAGTGATGGTAACTGTACAGATTGAAATCCACTAGTGATGGCAACTGTACAGATCGAAACCCACTAGTGATGGCAACTGTACAGATTGAAACCCACTAGTGATGGCAACTGTAGAGATTGAAACCCACTAGTGATGGCAACTGTACAGATTGAAACCCACTAGTGATGGTAACTGTAGAGATTGAAACCCACTAGTGATGGTAACTGTACAGATTGAAACCCACTAGTGATGGTAACTGTACAGATTGAAACCCACTAGTGATGGCAACTGTACAGATTGAAACCCACTAGTGACGGCAACTGTACAGATTGAAACCCACTAGTGATGGCAACTTACAGATTGAAACCCACTAGTGATGGTAACTGTACAGATTGAAACCTACTAGTGATGGCAACTGTACAGATTGAAACCCACTAGTGATGGCAACTGTACAGATTGAAACCCACTAGTGATGGTAACTGTACAGATTGAAATCCACTAGTGATGGCAACTGTACAGATTGAAACCCACTAGTGATGGCAACTGTACAGATTGAAATCCACTAGTGATGGCAACTGTACAGATCGAAACCCACTAGTGATGGCAACTGTAGAGATTGAAACCCACTAGTGATGGCAACTGTAGAGATTGAAACTCACTAGTGATGGCAACTGTAGAGATTGAAACCCACTAGTGATGGCAAGTGTACAGATTAAAACCCACTAGTGATGGTAACTGTACAGATTGAAACCCACTAGTGATGGCAACTGTACAGATTGAAACCCACTAGTGATGGTAACTGTACAGATTGAAACCCACTAGTGATGGTAACTGTACAGATTGAAACCCACTAGTGATGGTAACTGTACAGATTGAAACCCACTAGTGACGGCAACTGTACAGATTGAAACCCACTAGTGATGGTAACTGTACAGATTGAAATCCACTAGTGATAACAACTGTACAGATTGAAACCCACTAGTGATGGCAACTGTACAGATTGAAATCCACTAGTGATGGCAACTGTACAGATTGAAACCCACTAGTGATGACAACTGTACAGATTGAAACCCACTAGTGATGGCAACTGTACAGATTGAAACCCACTAGTGATGGCAACTGTAGAGATTGAAACCCACTAGTGATGGCAACTGTACAGATTGAAACCCACTAGTGGTGACAACTGTACAGATTGAAACCCACTAGTGGTGACAACTGTACAGATTGAAACCCACTAGTGGTGACAACTGTACAGATTGAAACCCACTAGTGATGGCAACTGTACAGATTGAAACCCACTAGTGATGGTAACTGTACAGATTGAAACCCACTAGTGATGGCAACTGTACAGATTGAAACCCACTATTGATGGCAACTGTACAGATTGAAACCCACTAGTGACGGCAACTGTACAGATTGAAACCCACTAGTGATGGCAACTGTACAGATTGAAACCCACTAGTGATGGCAACTGTACAGATTGAAACCCACTAGTGATGGTAACTGAACAGATTGAAACCCACTAGTGATGGCAACTGTGCAGATTGAAACCCACTAGTGATGGTAACTGTACAGATTGAAACCCACTAGTGATGGTAACTGTACAGATTGAAACCCACTAGTGATGGCAACTGTACAGATTGAAACCCACTAGTGATGGTAACTGTACAGATTGAAATCCACTAGTGATGACAACTGTACAGATTGAAACCCACTAGTGATGGTAACTGTACAGATTGAAATCCACTAGTGATGACAACTGTACAGATTGAAACCCACTAGTGATGGCAACTGTACAGATTGAAACCCACTAGTGATGGCAACTGTACAGATTGAAACCCACTAGTGATGGCAACTGTACAGATTGAAACCCACTGGTGATGGTAACTGTACAGATTGAAACCCACTAGTGATGACAACTGTACAGATTGAAACCCACTAGTGATGGTAACTGTACAGATTGAAGCCCACTAGTGATGGCAACTGTACAGATTGAAACCCACTAATGATGGCAATTGTACAGATTGAAACCCACTAGTGATAGCAACTGTACAGATTGAAACCCACTAGTGATGGTAACTGTACAGATTGAAACCCACTAGTGATGGTAACTGTACAGATTGAAACCCACTAGTGATGACAACTGTACAGATTGAAACCCACTATTGACGGCAACTGTACAGATGGAAACCCACTAGTGATGGCAACTGTAGAGATTGAAACCCACTAGTGATGGCAACTGTACAGATTGAAACCCACTAGTGATGACAACTGTACAGATTGAAACCCACTAGTGATGGCAACTGTACAGATTGAAACCCACTAGTGATGGCAACTGTACAGATTGAAATCCACTAGTGATGGCAACTGTACAGATTGAAACCCACTAGTGATGGTAACTGTACAGATTGAAACCCACTAGTGATGGCAACTGTACAGATTGAAACCCACTAGTGATGGCAACTGTACAGATTGAAACCCACTAGTGATGGTAACTGTACAGATTAAAACCCACTAGTGATGACAACTGTACAGATTGAAACCCACTAGTGATGGCAACTGTACAGATTAAAACCCACTAGTGATGACAACTGTACAGATTGAAACCCACTAGTGATGGCAACTGTACAGATTGAAACCCACTAGTGATGGCAACTGTACAGATTGAAACCCACTAGTGATGGCAACTGTACAGATTGAAACCCACTAGTGATGGCAACTGTACAGATTGAAACCCACTAGTGATGGCAACTGTACAGATTGAAACCCACTAGTGGTGACAACTGTACAGATTGAAACCCACTAGTGATGGCAACTGTACAGATGGAAACCCACTAGTGATGGCAACTGTACAGATTGAAACCCACTAGTGATGGCAACTGTACAGACTGAAACCCACTAGTGATGACAACTGTACAGATTGAAACCCACTAGTGATGGCAACTGTACAGATTGAAACCCACTAGTGATGACAACTGTACAGATTGAAACCCACTAGTGATGGCAACTGTACAGATTGAAACCCACTAGTGATGGCAACTGTACAGATTGAAATCCACTTAGTGATGGCAACTGTACAGATTGAAACCCACTAGTGATGGTAACTGTACAGATTGAAATCCACTAGTGATGGCAACTGTACAGATTGAAACCCACTAGTGATGACAACTGTACAGATTGAAACCCACTAGTGATGGTAACTGTACAGATTGAAACCCACTAGTGATGGCAACTGTACAGATTGAAACCCACTAGTGATGGCAACTGTACAGATTGAAACCCACTAGTGATGGTAACTGTACAGATTGAAACCACTAGTGATGGTAACTGTACAGATTGAAACCCACTAGTGATGGCAACTGTACAGATTGAAATCCACTAGTGATGGCAACTGTACAGATTGAAACCCACTAGTGATGGTAACTGTACAGATTGAAACCCACTAGTGATGGTAACTGTACAGATTGAAACCCTCTAGTGATGACAACTGTACAGATTGAAACCCACTAGTGATGGTAACTGTACAGATTGAAACCCACTAGTGATGGCAATTGTACAGATTGAAACCCACTAGTGATGGTAACTGTACAGATTGAAACCCACTAGTGATGGTAACTGTACAGATTGAAACCCACTAGTGATGGTAACTGTACAGATTGAAACCCACTAGTGATGGCAACTGTACAGATCGAAACCCACTAGTGATGGCAACTGTACAGATTGAAACCCACTAGTGATGACAACTGTAGAGATTGAAACCCACTAGTGATGGTAACTGTACAGATTGAAACCCACTAGTGATGGTAACTGTACAGATTGAAACCCTCTAGTGATGGCAACTGTACAGATTGAAACCCACTAGTGATGGCAACTGTACAGATTGAAACCCACTAGTGATGGCAAGTGTACAGATTGAAACCCACTAGTGATGGCAACTGTACAGATTGAAACCCACTAGTGATGGCAACTGTACAGATTGAAACCCACTAGTGATGGCAACTGTACAGATCGAAACCCACTAGTGATGGCAACTGTACAGATTGAAACCCACTAGTGATGACAACTGTAGAGATTGAAACCCACTAGTGATGGTAACTGTACAGATTGAAACCCACTAGTGATGGCAACTGTACAGATTGAAACCCACTAGTGATGGCAACTGTACAGATTGAAACACACTAGTGATGGCAACCGTACAGATTGAAACCCACTAGTGATGACAACTGTACAGATTGAAACCCACTAGTGATGGTAACTGTACAGATTGAAACCCTCTAGTGATGGCAACTGTACAGATTGAAACCCACTAGTGATGGCAACTGTACAGATTGAAATCCACTAGTGATGGCAAGTGTACAGATTGAAACCCACTAGTGATGGCAACTGTACAGATTGAAACCCACTAGTGATGACAACTGTACAGATTGAAACCCACTAGTGATGACAACTGTACAGATTGAAACCCACTAGTGATGACAACTGTACAGATTGAAACCCTCTAGTGATGGCAACTGTACAGATTGAAACCCACTAGTGATGACAACTGTACAGATTGAAACCCACTAGTGATGACAACTGTACAGATTGAAACCCACTAGTGATGACAACTGTACAGATTGAAACCCTCTAGTGATGGCAACTGTACAGATTGAAACCCACTAGTGATGGCAACTGTACAGATTGAAATCCACTAGTGATGGCAAGTGTACAGATTGAAACCCACTAGTGATGGCAACTGTACAGATTGAAACCCACTAGTGATGGCAACTGTACAAATTGAAACCCACTAGTGATGGTAACTGTACAGATTGAAACCCACTAGTGATGGCAATTGTACAGATTGAAACCCACTAGTGATGGTAACTGTACAGATTGAAACCCACTAGTGATGGTAACTGTACAGATTGAAACCCACTAGTGATGGCAACTGTACAGATCGAAACCCACTAGTGATGGCAACTGTACAGATTGAAACCCACTAGTGATGACAACTGTAGAGATTGAAACCCACTAGTGATGGTAACTGTACAGATTGAAACCCACTAGTGATGGTAACTGTACAGATTGAAACCCTCTAGTGATGGCAACTGTACAGATTGAAACCCACTAGTGATGGCAAGTGTACAGATTGAAACCCACTAGTGATGGCAACTGTACAGATTGAAACCCACTAGTGATGGCAACTGTACAGATTGAAACCCACTAGTGATGGCAACTGTACAGATTGAAACCCACTAGTGATGGCAACTGTACAGATTGAAACCCACTAGTGATGGCAACTGTACAGATTGAAACCCACTAGTGATGGTAACTGTACAGATTGAAACCCACTAGTGATGACAACTGTACAGATTGAAACCCACTAGTGATGGCAACTGTACAGATTGAAACCCACTAGTGATGGCAACTGTACAGATTGAAACCCACTAGTGATGGCAACTGTACAGATTGAAACCCACTAGTGATGGCAACTGTACAGATTGAAACCCACTAGTGATGGTAACTGTACAGATTGAAATCCACTAGTGATGGCAACTGTACAGATTGAAACCCACTAGTGATGGCAACTGTACAGATTGAAACCCACTAGTGATGGTAACTGTACAGATTGAAACCCACTAGTGATGGCAACTGTACAGATTGAAACCCACTAGTGATGGTAACTGTACAGATTGAAACCCACTAGTGATAACAACTGTACAGATTGAAACCCACTAGTGATGGCAACTGTACAGATTGAAACCCACTAGTGATGACAACTGTACAGATTGAAACCCACTAGTGATGGCAATTGTACAGATTGAAACCCACTAGTGATGGTAACTGTACAGATTGAAACCCACTAGTGATGGTAACTGTACAGATTGAAACCCACTAGTGATGGCAACTGTACAGATTGAAACCCACTAGTGATGGCAACTGTACAGATTGAAACCCACTAGTGATGACAACTGTACAGATTGAAACCCACTAGTGATGGTAACTGTACAGATTGAAACCCACTAGTGATGGTAACTGTACAGATTGAAACCCACTAGTGATGGCAACTGTGCAGATTGAAACCCACTAGTGATGGTAACTGTACAGATTGAAACCCACTAGTGATGGTAACTGTACAGATTGAAACCCACTAGTGATGGCAACTGTACAGATTGAAACCCACTAGTGATGGTAACTGTACAGATTGAAACCCACTAGTGACGGCAACTGTACAGATTGAAACCCACTAGTGATGGTAACTGTACAGATTGAAACTCACTAGTGATGGCAACTGTACAGATTGAAACCCACTAGTGATGGCAACTGTACAGATTAAAATCCACTAGTGATGGCAACTGTACAGATTGAAACCCACTAGTGATGGCAACTGTACAGATTGAAACCCACTAGTGATGGCAACTGTACAGATTGAAACCCACTAGTGATGGCAACTGTACAGATTGAAACCCACTAGTGACGGCAACTGTACAGATTGAAACCCACTAGTGATGGCAACTGTACAGATTAAAATCCACTAGTGATGGCAACTGTACAGATTGAAACCCACTAGTGATGGCAACTGTACAGATTGAAACCCACTAGTGATGGCAACTGTACAGATTGAAACCCACTAGTGATGGCAACTGTACAGATTGAAACCCACTAATGATGACAACTGTACAGATTGAAACCCACTAGTGATGGCAACTGTACAGATTGAAACCCACTAGTGATGGCAACTGTACAGATTGAAACCCACTAGTGATGGCAACTGTACAGATTGAAACCCACTAGTGATGGCAACTGTACAGATTGAAACCCACTAGTGATGGTAACTGTACAGATTGAAACCCACTAGTGATGACAACTGTACAGATTGAAACCCACTAGTGATGGCAACTGTACAGATCAAAACCCACTAGTGATGGCAACTGTACAGATTGAAACCCACTAGTGATGGTAACTGTACAGATTGAAACTCACTAGTGATGACAACTGTACAGATTGAAACCCACTAGTGATGGCAACTGTACAGATCAAAACCCACTAGTGATGGCAACTGTACAGATTGAAACCCACTAGTGATGGTAACTGTACAGATTGAAACCCACTAGTGATGGCAACTGTACAGATTGAAACCCACTAGTGATGGTAACTGTACAGATTGAAACCCACTAGTGACGGCAACTGTACAGATTGAAACCCACTAGTGATGGCAACTGTACAGATTAAAATCCACTAGTGATGGCAACTGTACAGATCGAAACCCACTAGTGATGGCAACTGTACAGATTGAAACCCACTAGTGATGGTAACTGTGCAGATTGAAACCCACTAGTGATGGCAACTGTACAGATTGAAACCCACTAGTGATGGTAACTGTACAGATTGAAACCCACTAGTGATGGTAACTGTGCAGATTGAAACCCACTAGTGATGGTAACTGTACAGATTGAAACCCACTAGTGATGGCAACTGTACAGATTGAAACCCACTAGTGATGGTAACTGTGCAGATTGAAACCCACTAGTGATGGTAACTGTACAGATTGAAACCCACTAGTGATGGTAACTGTGCAGATTGAAACCCACTAGTGATGGTAACTGTACAGATTGAAACCCACTAGTGATGACAACTGTACAGATTGAAACCCACTAGTGATGGCAACTGTACAGATTAAAACCCACTAGTGATGACAACTGTACAGATTGAAACCCACTAGTGATGGCAACTGTACAGATTGAAACCCACTAGTGATGGCAACTGTACAGATTGAAACCCACTAGTGATGGCAACTGTACAGATTGAAACCCACTAGTGATGGCAACTGTACAGATTGAAACCCACTAGTGATGGCAACTGTACAGATTGAAACCCACTAGTGGTGACAACTGTACAGATTGAAACCCACTAGTGATGGCAACTGTACAGATGGAAACCCACTAGTGATGGCAACTGTACAGATTGAAACCCACTAGTGATGGCAACTGTACAGACTGAAACCCACTAGTGATGACAACTGTACAGATTGAAACCCACTAGTGATGGCAACTGTACAGATTGAAACCCACTAGTGATGACAACTGTACAGATTGAAACCCACTAGTGATGGCAACTGTACAGATTGAAACCCACTAGTGATGGCAACTGTACAGATTGAAATCCACTTAGTGATGGCAACTGTACAGATTGAAACCCACTAGTGATGGTAACTGTACAGATTGAAATCCACTAGTGATGGCAACTGTACAGATTGAAACCCACTAGTGATGACAACTGTACAGATTGAAACCCACTAGTGATGGTAACTGTACAGATTGAAACCCACTAGTGATGGCAACTGTACAGATTGAAACCCACTAGTGATGGCAACTGTACAGATTGAAACCCACTAGTGATGGTAACTGTACAGATTGAAACCCACTAGTGATGACAACTGTACAGATTGAAACCCACTAGTGATGGTAACTGTACAGATTAAAACCCACTAGTGATGACAACTGTACAGATTGAAACCCACTAGTGATGGCAACTGTACAGATTGAAACTCTGACATTTAAAATTAACAGCAAAACTAGTCTGCCCTTCAAAAGAATTATATAATAAAA
>NW_003144004.1:0-16052 GCF_000003605.2 Saccoglossus kowalevskii | reverse complement strand
TCTATGTCCGTACGGCATATTCTGATCAGATATAATACATTTACAAATAATGAAATGTTTCGGTGAAATGGATACAAAGTTATAACATATCGCTCTAGGTGTGGTGCAGTTACTGTAGTTTGCACTTTACAATTTCAAAAGTTCTGTGATGTATTCTGTTTTATTATTCGTGCTGGAATGACTGTAGAACGCTAGTTAGACCACGCCAATTACACACATTTAAATATGACCATGAAATGTTGTATAAACAATATAAAAACAAGCTGTGATCGCATTTTAAATGCGTGATGATAATTAGTGATAAGATTAATTAGTTCAGACAACACATCAACATCAACAGCCTTCGTCATCCTGGAAGTAATATCATGGGATTGTATATCTATAACTGTCTGTAAAAAATGAAATTGTTTTAATATCAACCGACTTCAACAAAACGAAATGAAAATACACTTATTTCAACACAATCCGTAGTTATCAGGCTGTATATAAACCTAGAGTTGTCATACAACCTTCATGCGTACAGTCACAGTGACAACATGTTCCTAACTTTGTGACGTCAAACTATATTATATGAGACCAAATCGTGCAACAGTGCCGTTTTAATCGCCGTAATACGAAGATTTCGAACTTGATAACTAAAAATACTCGGTTGGTACAACTATAATAACATATCGCTGAAAGGGATACAATTTCTGCCGATTCCCAAAACCTAACGCGCCTAGATGCTACGCGTAATTAACTAAAATTATCGTTCAATTCATACGCGTGGTTCACAATTTACAGAAGTGTGCTCATAAAATATCACTTCATAGAGCTGTTTGGTACTCATGACGTCATGGAATGTTTTATTCACTTATCTTCGGTTTGTGAATAGCACTGACGCGCAATTTATAACCAACTTTCTCAGAAACTAGGAGTACGACTCTACATTCCACGGTGCCGTGATTTGTTTTCTTGTCCTCCTATTAATCATGGCAGTTCCGTGTGGTAAAGTGCATAATGCACATTCTAATGCCCTGTTTGGTGATTTGACAATATATATTGTTTGTAATTATAGTAAATATGAATGTTTAGGATTGGTTCATCAGATATCAGCAAAAGTGCGTTTTCGTCTGAAGTCGCATTTACGGACTCCACTTCATCATTGAATCTGAAGTTTTTCAAGACTCCACAGTTCACTAAACATATTTTTCCCATTCTATAGTTCTTGTTTACTTTCTTCACTAAGCGTATGTTAAACGTTTTGACATTTACTGATTCGTACTGCTCGGCTAGGGGAGATGTTCATAAATGACACTGGAGCCGCGAAACTACGGCTGGTAGGTAAGCGACTCGTTTTATCACTCGGACATTTCAGTAGCCCAGGTGATTCAATTTATGCAAATCATAGCAACGTAGTCGTCGTTTCCACATGGAAACGCATGTCAAATAGTAGGTCTACAAACAAACTTCAGTGACACGCATCATAAACTCATCAAATGCAAATAATGTATCTACTTCTATTATAGATAATGAGGCCAATTATAGATGCCGACGTTATATTCCAGACAGCAGAGCAGTATAAGAGTATAACTTATACACATAACACTGGATCAGTTGGCACATTTTCCTCCTAAAAAATGAAGAGTTGTAATTATATTTAAAGGTTATAAACAGCAAGTGCGAATAAAATATATCTGTAAACCATTTGTCCAGTCATTATTGACTTAGAAAAAAATACCTAAATTAAATGCGAAATACAGCGAAGATTGGAAAGTCTGGTCCATGCGAGAATGATTTGGGAATTCTTGGAAACTGACACATTTATTTTGCTTGGCTACCATGGTAATATATTTATGCGTCAACCATACATGTGCACTTTCTCATAAATGATTAGACAGATCTTATTATCACAGGCTGTACTTTCAATCAAGCGGAGAAATTGATTGGCAATTAAATAACCGCTGACTTGGAGCAAATATTATAGCATGATTATAAATAAATAATATCATAAGTGACAACTGTTCACAACCTAGATACTAATTATATAACGATTTGCAGTAATATTGATAAGTTTGTTAAGTTTCTGTGTGAACACGAGCATTGGACATTTGGTAAGTCTATGTGAAATTCATAATTCATTATTACGATGTTTTTGACAAAACTAAAACCATTTTGCCAATTTTACTCACAGTAAAAAGGACCCCACCAATATTCGTATCAGAAACAACGTATTACGCGAAACGAGTTGAGCAACGTGTCCATTGCACATTGCGTGGTGACCGCATATAAGTATACGCAAATCAAAACAGACAAAAAACTTACGGATTTCGCAAATGAATCCTTTCTTTTTTGTGCAACACTCATCGTCAATTTTGAATACTGGGTCGGTTCTCGGATATTCCCTTGAAGAAAACAAACTTTCTGAATTAGTCATCTGAATACTGCGATGTCGGTGCCGATGAGTGTAACGATAATGATAACTGCTTTGATTCGATGCGTTCGAATTCTTATTATTTTGTACAGTTTGTGCTTTTGAATTTAATGCACAGAAAATCAATCAATCAATCGATCGATCGATCATTCGAATCAGTCAAATTTCTGCTGACTTACAAAATATTGCTCACCGAATTTACTTACCACTAGTAATCAATCAATCAATCAATCAACGTTAACAACAGACTGTATGTATGAGTAATGTATGTTCAACATTTCAACGTGATATTAACATAATATACTTCAATATGAATGTAAATATAAAAATTATCTTGATACTCTAACACAAGTTTCATCCAAGTATTAGACACAAGATAATAAAAATCAATGTCTTATATGAAAACGTAATAACTAAGAAATATTTACCAGAGTTGACAGCAATCTTGGTCATGATCTTCATCCGCGCACCTGAGATTGACCTTGTTGTTGGGATTGTTTGGGGACCATACCATATCTTGCGTTTTCATAGCTTCCCCGGTGGTTCACGTAAAGGTACCTTCTATGTCCCGATCGTTGCAACCAATCCAATAACCGTGTTTAGGTGGATGACTGTACACTGTCGATGACATCAAAAACGTGCGCAGTGTATTGCGTACTTCTTACTTCTCTAAAACAGCCAGCGATGAATCAAACCCATCAATACTATACTGATCTCTACAGTAGTCATCAGCTGATTTCCACATCATGATTGGGCTGAGAAATACCTTGAACAAATCGTCTCCAATACAAAGTTCGTCTGAAAAAAGAATATCAAAAGTAGTTCAGAGTAGCACAATAGCAATTCCCATTAATAAATTTCACAACCGCAGCTGCAACGAGATATGTATGTTGAGTAAAGATTTTATTAACCAGTGATGAACTTAAATTCTCATTTCAATGTGAATACTTAATTATTGCCTAATTGTTTAACAATATCAACACTTTAATATAAAAATATTTTGACAATTTTCAAACGGCATACAACTTCCTAGTACTTTTATCTACAGTACAACAACATGCTTCATGATGTGATAGGTTATCACACTATCCATGAAGATATACATAAAGATACACATTTATGTAAGTTACACCCTAGCCGATAAACGCCGAGACCACTTGGACGATTTTTATCAATGAAAATGGATACTAGCTACCCTGCCAATATGTGTACAGAAACATACAGTCGTCATTTTAATCGAATCTCTGTACTAAAATTAGATCACTGTGTAGCTAAAAATATACGCAATATAATGGGGTCTTATTACGATTCATATCCAAACATCGGATTTCGTAATCTAGCGTAGTTTCATTGCCACTGATGTACACACACGAAATACAATTTTGAAAAGTTTCTCTACATGCCGTCAAATTAGAAGACGTACCTTCAGCAGAATCATTATATGTCACATTCTGGACAGAACATGGACAAAACACGCGTACTTCGTAGTTCTGACATAAATTAATGGTTGTCATCATGGAAACATATCAAACCAAACGATAAATGACACTGTAGAGTTTGTGATGTCTGGTCCCACGGAGTGTACGGCTCTACCGCGGCACGACACTCCATCTCAGAGGGCGAGTCACAAATTTGATAATTTAGACGAAGATCTTCTATCAATTCAAATTCACCTACTGCTTCAAAGTCAACCAGACCGCCATTCTCGTCGTCCATCCATTCGGTCCATACATCACAGGCTGGTGGAACAAAAAATGTGTTAACTATCGTCAAAACAAATACATATGAAACACTGATACACACGCACCAGATATTATAAAGCGCCACAGTCACTGTGTAGTGTAGGATTTTCGTGTTGGAGTTGTCAAAGCGTTGTTCACGGCTCATGGTGTTCATCTCGAACGCGGCGCATTGCGACAACTGTAACACTTCAACATCGATGCTACTGATTTATTACGGTTCAAATATCAACAAACATTTAATTCAAAGCCAAACGCCACTAACAGATCGAAATCCGAAGACTGGTGAACGTTGCACCTGGACAACGTCCGTTAACTAGTGTTAACGTGCGATTAGTTACACTGCAACGGTTGTTGTTTCTGCGTGGCCACTATGAACGTGTGTTTTATTTGTGAAAGGAACATCGATGGTCTGATAATGACCAGCGCTGATAAATCAATCGTGATGAAAATATGAGAGAAAATTTGCACTCGCAATTTAAGAATAACCTTGCTTTAAATGGGTCTGATTTACTCGTGGTGCAACACTTGTAAACTAAACAACTTTGCGATTATAATGAATGATACTGCACACTGTTGCTGTAAATAGCAAAACAATTATGACTATATAATATATATTGAATAAATAAAGATGATAAAAACAAATAATAAGTACTACACCTTCTTCTGCCGCATTTGTCTGAAGTAATAGAAATAAAAAAGAATATGTTTATGCATTGACATTATCGGTTATGCAATATATTAGCAAATCGAAAATACTTCTTAATATTATAAGTTATATACTCGCAGTAATCGAAGAGAATAAATGTATTTTGTGACATCTTACCTTTTGCAAAGATGTGAAAGAGAAAATGCACAGGAGCAGTACTAACAGTAGCATGTTTCAGGATATGAAAGACTTGAGTCAACGTACGACGATTTTATGGACAACGCCTGACCCGAATATGCCATTTCATATGTGATTACAGGCAATTAATATTCTAATTTATTTTGTGAAGTGGAGTCGCGTGTTTTGCAGTGTACTTGAACATTAACAGTTCTCGAGTTCTCGATTCATTTGTTAACTCTCCCCGATGTTGCTATGCCAATATAACTGAACACAAACTAAGTCATAAATACAAACCAATTCTAGCATTTCCTGTTGTGTTTATGATTGAATGTTTAATCGCCCATTATCGAAAGATAGCATCATTGTATATATGCGTTTATATGGTTACTTCGCACCAGTGTGTATCGATCTAATTTCTTTTTCATGTTATATTAAATTGTTAAGTATAAAAGTAACGTTGAGTACGGTGCAATGCGATATGTGTCTGCTTACTTGCTTATTATTTGCTGAAGTCTCGAGTTAGAATCCCGTTTTGCTTGATTAATATGCGCTTAATGTGTTTGTAGTGTTTGTATATGAAGTGTATAAGTTATTATTTACGATCAAGCCTTCGAAGAAACAGTCATGTTCTTAGCAAGCGTAGTTTTTCCCCCAGAAACGGAAGATGTCCATGAAAACAAGACAGTGTAGAAAGCATGATACTTACATGTACGCTATCATTAGCGAGTGTATTAACTGTTCCTGTTATCTGCACGTAATATCTCAATGGCCGCGTGATAAATAATTAGAATTCAGGGCACGATTGATCCGATGAAAGATTCACATCGACGCGACGAATTGCAAAGAAACAGCCAACAAATTTGGATAATCGCAGCAAAATAGATATTCCATCTCACACCCCGACACACACATGAAATCGAACAAATGATACACATATGCCAATGCACACACGTATTCAAATAAGTGATAAAAATATTCCCTGGGAATGAGACTAACCGAGGTAACAAGCAATACTTTAAATGCCGCATTTTCTGCCAAAATAATCTATAATGTCTTTGTTAATATTAAATGATACTGACACGGTTTCAAATTAGCTACAAACTCTATTCAATGTTCATTATCAATTATTTTTTGGTGACACTAATTGGGATTTGCGTTCAAAGTGTTAAACAGTAGATATTAAACAAAAATACTTCATTTGATTGATTGGTGAATGATGAATTTAATTGAGAATGTGTCGGTAATTTACATATCATTTATATTGTAAATGATTACTTATCATTGTGTATAATTGTCACGTCTTATAAACCACATATACCGGTGTGACATCGTCTTCTATGGACGTGCGCAATATCCAGCTGGAGATAAAATGTAAATTTTATAATCAGAGTATTTCGAGTAATAGTAATAAATGTACTCTGTAGTAGTACCACGTATTTTGTCTTTTGTCTCCCATATCACTGAATATGTTGCATGCTTCTTAACGTAATTACATGTTATGCATCTTTGGGCCGACGAAACGCAACAGGTAACGATATTAATACATCAGTGATGCAACACAAAGTCTGGATAATGGAAAATGCCACGTTTACGTTTATATTTTACAATAAATAATATTTCACATATAATATCAAAGAACACTAATTAAAAACGCTCCAAAATACCCAGAGTACAGTTATGCGTATTGACTCTTCAATAGAGAAAATAATTGATTCTAAGTGTTCATTTCGTTTTCGATATTCAATTATATTATAGTGAACTTACGAACTTCACAGATGAAAGCCTTGTTGTCTGTACAGCAGGAATCATCCATTTTGAAGGAAGGATCGTTTTTTGGTCTTTCCCTATAAAAAACATTATGACAATTGACGGATCAATACGAAGAAGCTCACAGAGTTCACCCATTTATTTGTAATTGCAGGACGGGAGAGATTACCTGAAGAATGACTTTTCAGAAAATGTTTGAAAAAAAGGAAGTTTGCAAGCATAATATACTAATTGGAATCAACGTACCACAGTTGACAACAATCCTGGTCCCCATCTTTTGCATCGCAATTACCGGTATATTTGTTGTTTGGATAGGAATACCAGGCACTGTCTGGCACATTAACCTTCTCTCCATTCAACCATACGAATATGCCTTCGTTTTCCTCGTCGTGACACCCAATCCAGTAGCCTTTCCCTTTTGGGTCGGAGAAACCTGGAACATTCTTTATGAACCTTCTCACAGAGTTTCGTACCTCATTAGATTCTAAATTAGCTAAACCGGCAACGAAGCCTTTTGGAGCGAAGAGGTTCTTGCATTGTATGTCTGCATCGTACCACGTCAGGGAGCCTTGCCAAACCATTTTATATAAATTATCACCAACACATAGTTCGTCTAGTATAAATATAAATAAAATCATAAATATTTGCAACAAATTATAACTGCCCTACTAAATCTAATGGTTATCATTTTGAACGCAGTTTTACAGTCGATTCTTGGCTAAAGTATACTCTGAATTGTGAATCTAATGAATCATGTTATCATAAAACAATCGACAATAGAAAAAATCAAGCAAGTCGTTATTAATTAGTTTGAAACTTCCCGGTATTTCATGCTACTACAAAGTGTTAAACAAAATACAAAACGGACGCCATTCTTACCGTTTTCCAATGGCAACGGGCAACACAATCGAATCTTGTAGTTCATACAAGGGGAAACATTGTCTTCATGAAAGCATATCAATCCATCAGGTAAATCGCAGTGTACGGTCTGTCCAGTTTCGTACGATAGTGTATACGGTTCAAGCACTGTACGGCACTCAATACTGCTAGGGGTTTCGCAGAAATCATAGAGGCTACGAAGATCAGGGAGGTATTCAAATTCACCAAGTTGAGGGTCAACAAGACCACCATTTTCGTCATCCATCCACTGCGTCCAATTCCCACACTCTGTATTTTGAAATCAATGTTACTTTATGAAGTATTATTTTAAAACATGGCGCGAAAAGATAAAAACGAAATAGAATTGTCGGTTAATATCAGAAATATTATTTTTCAACTTACGTATAGCCGAATATACAATAAATAAATAAATAACTATAATTAAAATAAACACAGTAAGTCGTGTCTTACCTGTTTGCGTATTAACCTAAAGGAAGTAAATAGTAATATATAAAAATTATATAACAAGCAATTTCTGTATATTTTAAATGCAATTATATAATACTGTAAATACAAATTACAGATCACTATATTATATAATAAAACATATATTCTGTATAGGTATTGTATCAATGTAAAGATAAATTATAGATCGCAAAATTATTGTCAGACAAATTTACTTACGCTAAATGCCCATGATAAGACTAAAAACAAATGTACGAACCACCTGAATTGTTGCCCATCCATACTGTCGGTAAACTATCAAAATTATAGTAAGTTGCTGTATTTATATTTATTCATGGATATCGAGTTCTGCCAGGCAATGTAACTACAAATTACCCATTCTGTTGACATCAAAGGAAGTCATCATGGCCGCGTATATTAAAACGGATTCATTTGCCAGCACACTTTGTAGTTATTACTCATACAAATATTTCGATACAATATACAATCAGGAGTTTTATTTCAATTTAAACAACTATAGTATACATTTGGTGATTGAAAGTGTGTGTTATGCAATTTACAACAAAAACGCCGAATTAAACGAAACCGCCATTATTATTATATCATTAGGGGTTTTCTCATAAAACAGGTTCCACGCAATATGTAATATTATTATTTTAAGTTTCGAATCCAATTTCGACTTTATTTCAGTTCATAGACAGTTTTATTATGTTGGGATAAATGCTTTTCAAGGAGTATTCTAAATTATCACATGAACGAGCCAAGTTATTTCTCCTTGAACAGAAACTACGGCTGTATACGTAGCCTGGTCGTTCTATGTCATACCCGTCAAAACAGACGAAAATCACAGATGAATAAAACAGAATGTTTTTTTTTTATACGGCAATATATATCAAGTTTGTAATACTATGTCACCATACGAAACGTACAGCATTTATTTACCATACGAAATGTACAGCATTTATTTACTCAGACTGGTTGGAAAAATGCACGTAACGCCAATGAAAACAAACTAAAAAATCATTGAAGAAATCGACAACTTGGCTTGTTCATGAGATAATAATAATAGACGTGTATTCTAATCAGCTGAGGAAAATGCTAGTGCTGTAAAAGAAGAATTACTGCTTGTCGTCGACTCGTAGTGACACGGTTCTACGTCAATCGTACTATTAGATTATTTCTTCTCTAAAACATGAATACTTTAGTTAGTAATTACAAGAACACGTTCAGCTACAACAATAGTGTGTAATCGATCAATTTTCACCAGAATTCACTTTGATTCACTTGAATTTCCGAAACGAAATATAAGTGAATAATATACGGTTATTATGAGTCTAATCCTCCAATTATGTTGAACTTTGTCCGACTGTGGCGATTTAATTCTGCAAATGAGTCAGTGACCAGTAACGCAGCTGTTCAAATTAAAATAAATATTTATAGTCATATTAGATATTTCAAAGATTGATTGGGTGACTGACAAGTCATGTTACAGACAATTGAACGATTTCTTTCATAAACGTGAATTAGCTATAGCTGTATTTCAACAATGTGATGTATATGCTATGCATAAATTAAATTGCCAGAATATTGTTTATTTTTTACGTGGTGAAATTTAGTAGGAATCTAGATACATACTCCTAAACAGATGTACAGTTTAGTATAGAATAAGTGCAATTACAACAATAGAGAGGTTTAGCCAGCACGTATTCACGTCAGGAGTTGCAGTTGGCGATTAAAAAATCCGAAAAGAAAAGTATGATAAATTATCAAAATGTTACCAAAATTATGAAACCTTACATATGCTAAATTAGACCATCAGTATAAAATGAACACAATTTAGTCATATCTGTTGAATTCTACAATTTCTCATCACTCTACATTTGAACATTATATTTAATCTAATGTTGGTAAAGGTGAAATTTGTGAAGGTGACTGTCATTATGTGGTAAATTACGTCATTATGGATGATGTCATGATGTCATGTTTCATAATTACACAGCTACTTTGTCTGTTACTTCATCGTTATCTGCAACTGACGAATATATTGTCACAGTTGCTATATTGACAATTTTCACAAGCTTTTGTTGCAGCTACATTTCATTGTACCGCATTCTGTTGAACACTTACATCGGATTATCTCGAGCAGTGTAACTTGCGCAGAAATTGTGTCAAGTATGTCGCCATATACGTTCCAGTCCCACTCATTGGGATCCATGCTGTTGTCATGCCATATTCACTGCATTACTTGTGAATAGGTCTATCGAGATGGATGATTTGCGGCTTCCTCTCATGTTTGCATAATGACACTAGCGACACTATGGACACTACCTTGAGTCCCCTTAAACAAGCATAGCATTGCCTTGTGGCCAGTGGTTTCAATAGTACCTTGATTCGTCTATAGTGATCTTTGAACATGCAGACAAGACAGAATTGCCCTTGGTCAATTGTTAGAGGACATACTTTTGTCGAGCTTATAGATGTAGAGTCACTCAAAATCTTAATACACATTTGATTTCCCTTTGATTTTGGCAGAACGAAAACAACGATCCTTGCAGTCCTTTGCTCCATGATACAGTAATACTAGTAACAAGCATGTGTTTTTTTCCAATATAGGTTGTTGAATTGTTTGATAAAATTAATTGTAATGGCTCATCGATGATAATTTTGCTTTTCTGTTGTATGCGGTTTGCAATCAGGTAGATGGCAGTTCTGTTCATATCATTTGAGAGAAAATCATCACTTGTCTAACAAATTTGGTTGGAAATCTGACATCTGATATATTGACTTTATTTGTAACTTTTTCTGCGCTGATGTGTATTGTCCTTATCGCATCCGTCAGATATAGATTAAATGAGAAGGATGCATATGTATCAGCAATTGATCTGTACGGGGTTCTTTCTTTCCGTCACATTTATTTAACTGTATCTTTTACAATGAAAGGATTTTGAACATTTATATTTATATCCGTGATAATATTTCTTAAAGTTGTCTATCCAGAGAAACGTTCTTCAAGCCTGTTTGCAAGTTTTACTAACTTAGCCTGTCTGTTCCTTTTCATTTGTGAATCAGTTGCCTCATTTTTTTGTTCACTTGATATATACACCGTATTATTGAAGTTCTTCAAGGCAAAGTTGTAGTTCGAGGATATGGGAGGAGACATTATCAACAGCTCTTCAGTCATGCCAATTCCTCTAGTTATTTAAAACCAACTTTACTCTTCAAGGACCACATTAGAGTTCACTCAATGGCCAATCAGAGCCAAGACCAACTCATTACTGATTAGTGCAACTAATGAAATCTATGTAAACATTTCATGTACATTGCAGGACATTCTGCATCTAAAATACTTCTCAGGAGATAAATATATGCAGATTTAAGTAAATTAGCATTCCCAGCAGCAGCAAATATAGGTAAACACTCAGATATAGCTTGGACGATACATTTGCCAGAACTCTTTGTGATCAGTTTTGATGATTTATCGGGCAACTTCCAACATTCGTTGATAGCTGGGCCACACTTTGCCTGTTTTTGTACTATTGGATAATTAAAATTTTAGCGCTTCAATAAATTCTGATTTTAATAATGTGTCCAAGTCAATTAGAGTATATAGTCTTTCAATTTCTTGCCTGTTCCATATTCAATGACATTGATGCATCCTGTATATCTTATTTCTAAGGATTCCAGCTAAATAAAGTGCATTGTCCGAAGACATGCATGATATATAACGGGCTTATATGAGTTACTAGACTGATCTCAGCAGCATCTTTTAAAATATCTATATTAACCGAAGAATTTATTACGAGACAGCTACACAATCATTTTAATCACAGAGCCATGGGTTTAGATACAATTAAGACTACTTTTTCTGAGGTTTCGGAAAATGTAATCCCTTTTTCTTTAACTACTTTGTTCAATCACAGCATTTACCTCAGGTGTTTATCCGGACATGTGAAAGCTACCAATTTACAAATCATGGGATAGATCGAATGTTAAAATTCATTGACCCAATTCTGGCACACAATTGGCTAGCACAGATATGTTCATGATTCGTTCTGCGCATACTTAAATAATAACAACTCTATTAATGATGCACAGTTAGGTTTTCGAAAATCGTTTTCTTGCCAGGCTGCTCTGATTAAAGCCATATATTCAGGCAAATGTGTGGTGTGTGTTTTTCTCGATCTTTTCTTTTCTCGAGGTGTTTAATTATTTGATCATTGACTGTATCATGTTATTACAAAAGCTTGAATGTTATCCATGCTCTAATGAATCAATCATACGGGTCTCATCGTATTTGAAAGAAAGATCATAGCGGGTAAATATCAAGAGTACACTTTCTTTCCCCAGGAGTTCAATCTATTTATGAATGATCTTAATCTGACTCCTGTCAGCAGTTGAATATGTATGCGGATGATACGATTATTTCCATGTTTGGAAAATCTATTAATATTTCAATGTTATTAAATACTGATTAAACTGTAATACTAGTACTGATATTCTTTTTCCATGGGTTAACAAAATAAACCCAGTTTCATGTGAAGTCTCTTTTACAATTACAGAATTATCTAATGTTACCAGAGAAAAAGTCCTCGACAAGTACTAGAACAATATGTTTTTTTAAGTAATTAGAATTACAGATTGTTTCAAGTAGTTTATGATATCAAGTGCATTTCTGTTTAAAAGTCGTATGTACTGACTTCACTTTCTAATTCTCCAAAACTTAATATCTTCACAGTGGGAGTATATTGAATTATAATAGTTATCTTATTGTCACAGACCTCTCTAACTCTATGTATCTATGAAACAATACATAATGCGAAGTATGTATGAGAGGTGCATGTTGGGGATAGTCAACTGTATAGACAAGATAAGAGCTTGTCTCAAATACATGTCTCATAACAGACATCTCTGGTAAAGTGTTCATCTTGTAAGTCTTTATTGTCACGGGGTGGGGAGCGTTTGGCGATGATATATATCACCACAACCGACACTGTACAAGAAAAGTAACAACAGTATGATATATACAGTTCATTGTAGTAATTATAGATAACCGTAGGAATTGTTTTGAAATGAAAAAAAACATTGTTGCTGTACTCCATAGTAGTTGTACTACTATAGGGTGGTGTATATATTGTATTTGTTTGGGGAAAATGTGTATTTGTGTTAATTTGGTAGTGAATTTGGTGATGCACATCCGTTGTGTCAGTGAAGTGCTAGTTAGAATCAAGGTGCCGGATATTCACCCAATAGTGTAAATCAAAGTAGTCTTCTCTGCTTTCCAAACACGTGGTATTAGGCTTAGGGGAAAAGCTTACATTTGTACTTGAAATTATCAGCTAAGACAAAAGACATTAGAAATGATAGCAGTGACTTCAATGACACCCGGAACAAAAATGACGCCTGGCTCGGATCCATGGCTGTAGACTGACGTGGTGGACGTATCAACTCTCAGCACAATAACGCTAAGATAAACAACTGAAAACTGAGAACAACCGATAATATGATTGTTCATAAGGATCGATACAAATCCGCTCTAAATAGGTAATTTTCCGTTCAACTGCGTGATCTCGCTTATTGCGTGTTCGAAACGAACCGAGCGTCTGCAGCAAAAATCGAAAAATTTAATTTTGAACCAGTTTTTTTTTTCCGTACCTCAAAGTCGAAAGGTCGATTTTTGACAGGGAAATGTTACATTTAGATTTCTTTACTTCATCGAAATTCACCATCATCAAATTTATACAGCACATTATTAAGCGTGGAAATACCCCCAGAATCCATTGTCGAATCTGGCGCCTGGTTTGACGCGATTTCTACGACGCTATGACCTTTGTTTATCCTGGTTTGACGTTCAATTTCAAGTATAACGCTGGATCTCGCAGAGAGCGGGGAATGGTATATAAGGTAAAACAGCGGGAACATGAATATCTTCTCTCTCAAGCACACAAATAAACGAAAAGGTAATAAAAATATGCAAATACACACATGCACACAAATAAATATTCACAGAGCGTCATACGTCATTTGATGAATGATGACTTTAATTATGATGTAATGTGGCGCTAATTTACATATCAATGATATTTTAAATAATTACTTATCGCCGTCTATAATTGTTACTTTTTATAAACCATATGGTGGTGTGACGTCGTCTTCTATGGACTTGCGCAGTATCCAGCTGGAGGTAAAATGTAAATTTTATAATCAGATAGACGAAATGGGGAGACACGATCTACTATAATATCACATCATATTGTTCTGAGCAACAACAAAAAAACTCTCAAAATTGTTTCCGTCTTGCCTGTTAAATAGGGAAAAAACAGTTGAATCTATTTTGATCTGATAGTTAATCATGTTATGATAAGCTTACGAACTTCACAAATGAAAGCCTTTTTTATCTGTACAGCACACATCATCCATTTTGAAGGTAGGGTCTTTTTTTGGTCGTTTCCTATGTATAAAAATATAATGCATGAAGTAATAAACGAACCAATACTCATAAGTTACGCGTTTCGTTTTGCCCTAATAAAGTGACTTGGTAAGATTACAGAGTACGCCACGTACGTCACGAAGTGTTTAGCTGAATAACACTTTATGGAAAATGTTTGAATAAAACACAGATTGCAAGCAGAATATCGAAATTAGAATCAACGTACCACAGTTGACAACAATCCTGCTCCCCATCTTTTGCATCGCAATTCCCGGTATATTTGTTGTTTGGATAGGAATACCAGGCACTGTCAGGCACATTAACCTTCTCTCCATTCAACCATACGTATATGCCTTCATTTTCCTCGTCGTGACACCCAATCCAGTAGCCTTTCCCTTTTGGGTCGGACAATCCCGGAACATTCTTTATGAAATTTCTCACCGAGTTTCGTACACTGTTAGATTCTAAATTAGCTAAACCGGCAACAAAGTCTCTCGGAGCGAAGAAGTCATTGCATTGTGTATCTGCGTCGTGCCACTTCAGGGAGCCTTGCCAAACCATTTTATATAAATTGTCACCAACACATAGTTCGTCTAGTATAAATGAAAATAAAATCAGTACTGTTACAAATTCACGTAATACAAATTAAAATTGCAATTATTTATCTAGGGCTTAATATTTTGAATACAATCGGTTCTAAGTCACGTCATACTATCGTACCTCATACTATGAATCTATTGAATCAGTTTATCATAAAACAATCCACAATACATGGAATTAAGCAAGTCATTAATTTAACTGGTATCCCATGCTACTACAAACTATTAATGCAAAATGTGTACCCTGCTTACCATTTTCCAATGGCAACGGGCAACACAATCGAATCTTGTAGTTCATACAAGGGGACACATTGTCTTCATGAAAGCATATCAAGCCATCGGGTAAATCACAGTGTACGGTCTGTCCAGTTTCGTACGATAGTGTAAACAAGCACTGTACGACACTCAATACTGCTAGGGGTTTCGCAGAAATCATAGAGACTACGAAGATCAGGAAGGTATTCAAATTCACCAATTGCAGGGTTAACAAGACCACCATTTTTGTTATCCATCCACTGTGTCCAATTCCTACACTCTTCATTTTGAAAGGAATATTAAATTAAAGATATATTTTAAAACTTGTTCTCAAAGCGGAAGGATAAGAGCGAAACAAAATTGTTAGTTTAAAGTAAATCAATTTCATAAACAAGTTATTACCACAGATGATATTTTTTGACTAGATACAACAGGAAATTTCACATCAAATAATTTCACATTTATTATATATCAAGTTCTAAAGCACACTCACTGTGTACTATACAATCATACAAATATACAAAAAACGATTCTTACCACTTTGCGTATCACCCTAATGAAAGTAAAATAACATACATGAATTTTATTGGAAATAACATACATATATTTAAAAATAAATCATAATATTAGTGATATTTTTCAAGTCCAAGAACAAAAAACAAATGACTGACAGCAATTG
>NW_003143966.1:0-23039 GCF_000003605.2 Saccoglossus kowalevskii | reverse complement strand
GACAAATAGTCCCAATAATTGGAAAAAAGCCAGTTTGTTGTAATACATCATTTGTGTGGATTGCAAGTAGAGAATCAACATGTTCCGGGGAATAAAAATCACACTACCATTGTGAGGACAAATAGTCCCAATATTTGGAAAAAAAACAAAACAGTTTGTTGTAATACATCACGTGTGTGGATTGCAAGTAGAGAATCAGCATGTTTCGGGGACTAACAAACACACTACCATTGTGAGGACAAATAGTCCCAATATTTGGAAAAAAAGCCAGTTTGTTGTAATACATCATGTTTGTGGATTGCAAGTAGAGAATTAGCATGTTCCGGGGACTAACAAACACACTACCATTGCGAGGACAAATAGATCCAATTTTTGGAAAAAAAAACAGTTTGTTGTAATACATCACGTGTGTGGATTGCAAGTAGAGAATTAGCATGTTCCGGGGACTACCAAACACACTACCATTGCGAGGACAAATAGTCCCAATATTTGGAAAAAAGCCAGTTTGTTGTGATACATCATGTGTGTGGATTGCAAGTAGAGAATCAGCATGTTCCGGGGACTAACAAACACACTACCATTGCGAGGACAAATAGTCCCAATATTTGGAAAAAAAGCCAGTTTGTTGTAATACATCATGTTTGTGGATTGCAAGTAGAGAATTAGCATGTTCCGGGGACAAACAAACACACTACCATTGCGAGGACAAATAGTCCCAATATTTGAAAAAAAAGCCAGGTTGTTGTAATACATCATGTGTGTGGATTGCAAGTAGAGAATCAGCATGTTCCGGGGACTAACAAACACACTACCATTGCGAGGAGGACAAATAGTCCCAATATTTGGAAAAAAGCCAGTTTGTTGTAATACATCATGTGTGTGGATTGCAAGTAGAGAATTAGCATGTTCCGGGGACTACCAAACACACTACCATTGCGAGGACAAATAGTCCCAATATTTGGAAAAAAGCCAGTTTGTTGTAATACATCATGTGTGTGGATTACAAGTAGAGAATTAGCATGTTCCGGGGACTAACAAACACACTACCATTGCGAGGACAAATAGTTCCAATATTTGAAAAAAAAACAGTTTGTTGTAATACATCACGTGTGTGGATTGCAAGTAGAGAATCAGCATGTTCCGGGGACTACCAAACACACTACCATTGCGCAGACAAATAGTCCCAATATTTGGAAAAAAGCCAGTTTGTTGTAATACATCATGTGTGTGGATTGCAAGTAGAGAATTAGCATGTTCCGGGGACTAACAAACACACTACCATTGCGAGGACAAATAGTCCCAATATTTGGAAAAAAGCCAGTTTGTTGTAATACATCATGTGTGTGGATTGCAAGTAGAGAATTAGCATGTTCCGGGGACTAACAAACACACTACCATTGCGAGGACAAATAGTTCCAATTTTTGGAAAAAAAAACAGTTTGTTGTAATACATCACGTGTGTGGATTGCAAGTAGAGAATTAGCATGTTCCGGGGACTACCAAACACACTACCATTGCGAGGACAAATAGTCCCAATATTTGGAAAAAAGCCAGTTTGTTGTGATACATCATGTGTGTGGATTGCAAGTAGAGAATCAGCATGTTCCGGGGACTAACAAACACACTACCATTGCGAGGACAAATAGTCCCAATATTTGGAAAAAAGCCAGTTTGTTGTAATACATCATGTGTGTGGATTGCAAGTAGAGAATTAGCATGTTCCGGGGACTAACAAACACACTACCATTGCGAGGACAAATAGTTCCAATTTTTGGAAAAAAAAACAGTTTGTTGTAATACATCACGTGTGTGGATTGCAAGTAGAGAATTAGCATGTTCCGGGGACTACCAAACACACTACCATTGCGAGGACAAATAGTCACAATATTTGGAAAAAAGCCAGTTTGTTGTGATACATCATGTGTGTGGATTGCAAGTAGAGAATCAGCATGTTCCGGGGACTAACAAACACACTACCATTGCGAGGACAAATAGTCCCAATATTTGAAAAAAAAGCCAGGTTGTTGTAATACATCATGTGTGTGGATTGCAAGTAGAGAATCAGCATGTTCCGGGGACTAACAAACACACTACCATTGCGAGGAGGACAAATAGTCCCAATATTTGGAAAAAAGCCAGTTTGTTGTAATACATCATGTGTGTGGATTGCAAGTAGAGAATTAGCATGTTCCGGGGACTACCAAACACACTACCATTGCGAGGACAAATAGTCCCAATATTTGAAAAAAAAGCCAGGTTGTTGTAATACATCATGTGTGTGGATTGCAAGTAGAGAATCAGCATGTTCCGGGGACTAACAAACACACTACCATTGCGAGGAGGACAAATAGTCCCAATATTTGGAAAAAAACCAGTTTGTTGTAATACATCATGTGTGTGGATTGCAAGTAGAGAATTAGCATGTTCCGGGGACTACCAAACACACTACCATTGCGAGGACAAATAGTCCCAATATTTGGAAAAAAGCCAGTTTGTTGTAATACATCATGTGTGTGGATTACAAGTAGAGAATTAGCATGTTCCGGGGACTAACAAACACACTACCATTGCGAGGACAAATAGTTCCAATATTTGAAAAAAAAACAGTTTGTTGTAATACATCACGTGTGTGGATTGCAAGTAGAGAATCAGCATGTTCCGGGGACTACCAAACACACTACCATTGCGCAGACAAATAGTCCCAATATTTGGAAAAAAGCCAGTTTGTTGTAATACATCATGTGTGTGGATTGCAAGTAGAGAATTAGCATGTTCCGGGGACTAACAAACACACTACCATTGCGAGGACAAATAGTCCCAATATTTGGAAAAAAGCCAGTTTGTTGTAATACATCATGTGTGTGGATTGCAAGTAGAGAATTAGCATGTTCCGGGGACTAACAAACACACTACCATTGCGAGGACAAATAGTTCCAATTTTTGGAAAAAAAAACAGTTTGTTGTAATACATCACGTGTGTGGATTGCAAGTAGAGAATTAGCATGTTCCGGGGACTACCAAACACACTACCATTGCGAGGACAAATAGTCCCAATATTTGGAAAAAAGCCAGTTTGTTGTGATACATCATGTGTGTGGATTGCAAGTAGAGAATCAGCATGTTCCGGGGACTAACAAACACACTACCATTGCGAGGACAAATAGTCCCAATATTTGGAAAAAAGCCAGTTTGTTGTAATACATCATGTGTGTGGATTGCAAGTAGAGAATTAGCATGTTCCGGGGACTAACAAACACACTACCATTGCGAGGACAAATAGTTCCAATTTTTGGAAAAAAAAACAGTTTGTTGTAATACATCACGTGTGTGGATTGCAAGTAGAGAATTAGCATGTTCCGGGGACTACCAAACACACTACCATTGCGAGGACAAATAGTCCCAATATTTGGAAAAAAGCCAGTTTGTTGTGATACATCATGTGTGTGGATTGCAAGTAGAGAATCAGCATGTTCCGGGGACTAACAAACACACTACCATTGCGAGGACAAATAGTCCCAATATTTGGAAAAAAGCCAGTTTGTTGTAATACATCATGTGTGTGGATTGCAAGTAGAGAATTAGCATGTTCCGGTGACTAACAAACACACTACCATTGCGAGGACAAATAGTTCCAATATTTAGAAAAAAACCAGTTTGTTGTTATACATCACGTGTGTGGATTGCAAGTAGAGAATCAGCATGTTCCGGGGACTAACAAACACACTACCATTGCGAGGACAAATAGTTCCAATATTAAAAAAAAACAGTTTGTTGTAATACATCACGTGTGTGGATTGCAAGTAGAGAATTAGCATGTTCCGGGGACTAACAAACACACTACCATTGCGAGGACAAATAGTTCCAATTTTTGGAAAAAAAAACAGTTTGTTGTAATACATCACGTGTGTGGAATGCAAGTAGAGAATTAGCATGTTCCGGGGACTACCAAACACACTACCATTGCGAGGACAAATAGTCCCAATTATTTGGAAAAAAAGCCAGTTTGTTGTGATACATCATGTGTGTGGATTGCAAGTAGAGAATCAGCATGTTCCGGGGACTAACAAACACACTACCATTGCGAGGACAAATAGTCCCAATATTTGGAAAAAAGCCAGTTTGTTGTAATACATCATGTGTGTGGATTGCAAGTAGAGAATTAGCATGTTCCGGGGACTAACAAACACACTACCATTGCGAGGACAAATAGTTCCAATTTTTGGAAAAAAAAACAGTTTGTTGTAATACATCACGTGTGTGGATTGCAAGTAGAGAATTAGCATGTTCCGGGGACTACCAAACACACTACCATTGCGAGGACAAATAGTCCCAATATTTGGAAAAAAGCCAGTTTGTTGTGATACATCATGTGTGTGGATTGCAAGTAGAGAATCAGCATGTTCCGGGGACTAACAAACACACTACCATTGCGAGGACAAATAGTCCCAATATTTGGAAAAAAGCCAGTTTGTTGTAATACATCATGTGTGTGGATTGCAAGTAGAGAATTAGCATGTTCCGGGGACTAACAAACACACTACCATTGCGAGGACAAATAGTTCCAATTTTTGGAAAAAAAAACAGTTTGTTGTAATACATCACGTGTGTGGATTGCAAGTAGAGAATTAGCATGTTCCGGGGACTACCAAACACACTACCATTGCGAGGACAAATAGTCCCAATATTTGGAAAAAAGCCAGTTTGTTGTGATACATCATGTGTGTGGATTGCAAGTAAAGAATCAGCATGTTCCGGGGACTAACAAACACACTACCATTGCGAGGACAAATAGTCCCAATATTTGGAAAAAAGCTAGTTTGTTGTAATACATCATGTGTGTGGATTGCAAGTAGAGAATTAACATGTTCCGGTGACTAACAAACACACTACCATTGCGAGGACAAATAGTTCCAATATTTAGAAAAAAAAACAGTTTGTTGTAATACATCACGTGTGTGGATTGCAAGTAGAGAATCAGCATGTTCTGGGGACTAACAAACACACTACCATTGCGAGGACAAATAGTTCCAATATTAAAAAAAAAACAGTTTGTTGTAATACATCACGTGTGTGGATTGCAAGTAGAGAATTAGCATGTTCCGGGGACTAACAAACACACTACCATTGCGAGGACAAATAGTCCCAATATTTGGAAAAAAGCCAGTTTGTTGTAATACATCATGTGTGTGGATTGCAAGTAGAGAATTAGCATGTTCCGGGGACTAACAAACACACTACCATTGCGAGGACAAATAGTCCCAATTTTTGGAGAAAAAAAAACATTTTGTGTAATACATCACGTGTGTGGATTGCAAGTAGAGAATTCGCATGTTCCGGGGACTACCAAACACACTACCATTGCGAGGACAAATAGTCCCAATATTTGAAAAAAAGCCAGTTTGTTGTGATACATCATGTGTGTGGATTGCAAGTCGAGAATTAGCATGTTCCGGGGACTAACAAACACACTACCATTGCGAGGACAAATAGTCCCAATATTTGGAAAAAAGCCAGTTTGTTGTAATACATCATGTGTGTGGATTGCATGTAGAGAATTAGCATGTTCCGGGACTAACAAACACACTACCATTGCGAGGACAAATAGTTCCAATTTTTGGAAAAAAAAAAGTTTGTTGTAATACATCACGTGTGTGGATTGCAAGTAGAGAATTCGCATGTTCTGGGGACTACCAAACACACTACCATTGCGAGGACAAATAGTCCCAATATTTGGAAAAAAGCCAGTTTGTTGTAATACATCACGTGTGTGGATTGCAAGTAGAGAATGAGCATGTTCCGGGGACTAACAAACACACTACCATTTCGAGGACAAATAGTCCCAATATTTGGAAAAAATCCAGTTTGTTGTAATACATCATGTGTGTGGATTGCAAGTAGAGAATTAGCATGTTTTGGGGACTACCAAACACACTACCATTGCGAGGAGGACAAATAGTCCCAATATTTGGCAAAAAAAGCCAGTTTGTTGTAACACATCATGTGTGTGGATTGCAAATAGAGAATCAGCATGTTCCGGGGACTAACAAACACACTACCATTTCGAGGACAAATAGTCCCAATATTTGGAATAAATCCAGTTTGTTGTAATACATCATGTGTGTGGATTGCAAGTAGAGAATGGGCATGCTTTGGGGACTACCAAACACACTACCATTGCGAGGACAAATAGTCCCAACATTTGGAAAAAAGCCAGTTTGTTGTGATACATCATGTGTGTGGATTGCAAGTAGAGAATCAGCATGTTCCGGGGACTAACAAACACACTACCATTGCGAGGACAAATAGTCCCAATATTTGGAAAAAAGCCAGTTTGTTGTAATACATCACGTGTGTGGATTGCAAGTAGAGAATTAGCATGTTCCGGGGACTAACAAACAC
This sequence comes from Saccoglossus kowalevskii, assembly GCF_000003605.2. NCBI lineage: Eukaryota > Metazoa > Hemichordata > Enteropneusta > Harrimaniidae > Saccoglossus > Saccoglossus kowalevskii. Next base: position 16,640 of record NW_003143966.1, on the reverse strand, counting down.
ACTACCATTGCGAGGACAAATAGTTCCAATATTTGGAAAAAAAAACAGTTTGTTGTAATACATCACGTGTGTGGATTGCAAGTAGAGAATCAGCATGTTCCGGGGACTAACAAACACACTACCATTGCGCGGACAAATAGTCCCAATATTTGGAAAAAAGCCAGTTTGTTGTAATACATCATGTGTGTGGATTGCAAGTAGAGAATTAGCATGTTCCGGGGACTAACAAACACACTACCATTGCGAGGACAAATAGTTCCAATTTTTGGAAAAAAAAACAGTTTGTTGTAATACATCACGTGTGTGGATTGCAAGTAGAGAATTAGCATGTTCCGGGGACTACCAAACACACTACCATTGCGAGGACAAATAGTCCCAATATTTGGAAAAAAGCCAGTTTGTTGTAATACATCATGTGTGTGGATTGCAAGTAGAGAATTAGCATGTTCCGGGGACTAACAAACACACTACCATTGCGAGGACAAATAGTTCCAATATTTGAAAAAAAAGCCAGGTTGTTGTAATACATCATGTGTGTGGATTGCAAGTAGAGAATCAGCATGTTCCGGGGACTAACAAACACACTACCATTGCGAGGTCAAATAGTCCCAATATTTGAAAAAAAAGCCAGGTTGTTGTAATACATCATGTGTGTGGATTGCAAGTAGAGAATCAGCATGTTCCGGGGACTAACAAACACACTACCATTGCGAGGACAAATAGTCTCAATATTTGGAAAAAAAGCCAGTTTGTTGTAATACATCATGTGTGTGGATTGCAAGCAGAGAATTAGCATGTTCCGGGGACTAACAAACACACTACCATTGCGAGGAGGACAAATATCCCAATATTTGGCAAAAAAAGCCAGTTTGTTGAAACACATCATGTCTGTGGATTGCAAATAGAGAATCAGCATGTTCCGGGGACTAACAAACACACTACCATTTCGAGGACAAATAGTCCCAATATTTGGAAAAAAAGCCAGTTTGTTGTGATACATCATGTGTGTGGATTGCAAGTAGAGAATCAGCATGTTCCGGGGACTAACAAACACACTACCATTGCGAGGACAAATAGTCCCAATATTTGGAAAAAAGCCAGTTTGTTGTAATACATCATGTGTGTGGATTGCAAGTAGAGAATTAGCATGTTCCGGGGACTAACAAACACACTACCATTGCGAGGACAAATAGTTCCAATATTTGAAAAAAAAACAGTTTGTTGTAATACATCACGTGTGTGGATTGCAAGTAGAGAATCAGCATGTTCCGGGGACTAACAAACACACTACCATTGCGCGGACAAATAGTCCCAATATTTGGAAAAAAGCCAGTTTGTTGTAATACATCATGTGTGTGGATTGCAAGTAGAGAATTAGCATGTTCCGGGGACGAACAAACACACTACCATTGCGAGGACAAATAGTCCCAATATTTGGAAAAAAGCCAGTTTGTTGACTAACAAACACACTACCATTGCGAGGACAAATAGTTCCAATTTTTGGAAAAAAAACAGTTTGTTGTAATACATCAGGTGTGTGGATTGCAAGTAGAGAATTAGCATGTTCCGGGGACTACCAAACACACTACCATTGCGAGGACAAATAGTCCCAATATTTGGAAAAAAGCCAGTTTGTTGTGATACATCATGTGTGTGGATTGCAAGTAGAGAATCAGCATGTTCCGGGGACTAACAAACACACTACCATTGCGAGGACAAATAGTCCCAATATTTGGAAAAAAGCCAGTTTGTTGTAATACATCACGTGTGTGGATTGCAAGTAGAGAATTAGCATGTTCCGGTGACTAACAAACACACTACCATTGCGAGGACAAATAGTTCCAATATTTAGAAAAAAAACAGTTTGTTGTAATACATCACGTGTGTGGATTGCAAGTAGAGAATCAGCATGTTCCGGGGACTAACAAACACACTACCATTGCGAGGACAAATAGTTCCAATATTAAAAAAAAAACAGTTTGTTGTAATACATCACGTGTGTGGATTGCAAGTAGAGAATCAGCATGTTCCGGGGACTAACAAACACACTACCATTGCGAGGACAAATAGTTCCAATATTAAAAAAAAAACAGTTTGTTGTAATACATCACGTGTGTGGATTGCAAGTAGAGAATTAGCATGTTCCGGGGACTAACAAACACACTACCATTGCGAGGACAAATAGTCCCAATATTTGGAAAAAAGCTAGTTTGTTGTAATACATCATGTGTGTGGATTGCAACTAGAGAATTAGCATGTTCCTGGGACTAACAAACACACTACCATTGCGAGGACAAATAGTTCCAATATTTAGAAAAAAAACAGTTTGTTGTAATACATCACGTGTGTGGATTGCAAGTAGAGAATCAGCATGTTCCGGGGACTAACAAACACACTACCATTGCGAGGACAAATAGTCCCAATATTTGGAAAAAAGCTAGTTTGTTGTAATACATCATGTGTGTGGATTGCAAGTAGAGAATTAGCATGTTCCTGGGACTAACAAACACACTACCATTGCGAGGACAAATAGTCCCAATATTTGGAAAAAAGCCAGTTTGTTGTAATACATCATGTGTGTGGATTGCAAGTAGAGAATTAGCATGTTCCGGGGACTAACAAACACACTACCATTGCGAGGACAAATAGTTCCAATATTTGAAAAAAAAGCCAGGTTGTTGTAATACATCATGTGTGTGGATTGCAAGTAGAGAATCAGCATGTTCCGGGGACTAACAAACACACTACCATTGCGAGGTCAAATAGTCCCAATATTTGAAAAAAAAGCCAGGTTGTTGTAATACATCATGTGTGTGGATTGCAAGTAGAGAATCAGCATGTTCCGGGGACTAACAAACACACTACCATTGCGAGGACAAATAGTCTCAATATTTGGAAAAAAAGCCAGTTTGTTGTAATACATCATGTGTGTGGATTGCAAGCAGAGAATTAGCATGTTCCGGGGACTAACAAACACACTACCATTGCGAGGAGGACAAATATCCCAATATTTGGCAAAAAAAGCCAGTTTGTTGAAACACATCATGTCTGTGGATTGCAAATAGAGAATCAGCATGTTCCGGGGACTAACAAACACACTACCATTTCGAGGACAAATAGTCCCAATATTTGGAAAAAAGCCAGTTTGTTGTGATACATCATGTGTGTGGATTGCAAGTAGAGAATCAGCATGTTCCGGGGACTAACAAACACACTACCATTGCGAGGACAAATAGTCCCAATATTTGGAAAAAAGCCAGTTTGTTGTAATACATAATGTGTGTGGATTGCAAGTAGAGAATTAGCATGTTCCGGGGACTAACAAACACACTACCATTGCGAGGACAAATAGTTCCAATATTTGAAAAAAAAACAGTTTGTTGTAATACATCACGTGTGTGGATTGCAAGTAGAGAATCAGCATGTTCCGGGGACTAACAAACACACTACCATTGCGAGGAGGACAAATATCCCAATATTTGGCAAAAAAAGCCAGTTTGTTGAAACACATCATGTCTGTGGATTGCAAATAGAGAATCAGCATGTTCCGGGGACTAACAAACACACTACCATTTCGAGGACAAATAGTCCCAATATTTGGAAAAAAGCCAGTTTGTTGTGATACATCATGTGTGTGGATTGCAAGTAGAGAATCAGCATGTTCCGGGGACTAACAAACACACTACCATTGCGAGGACAAATAGTCCCAATATTTGGAAAAAAGCCAGTTTGTTGTAATACATAATGTGTGTGGATTGCAAGTAGAGAATTAGCATGTTCCGGGGACTAACAAACACACTACCATTGCGAGGACAAATAGTTCCAATATTTGAAAAAAAAACAGTTTGTTGTAATACATCACGTGTGTGGATTGCAAGTAGAGAATCAGCATGTTCCGGGGACTAACAAACACACTACCATTGCGCGGACAAATAGTCCCAATATTTGGAAAAAAGCCAGTTTGTTGTAATACATCATGTGTGTGGATTGCAAGTAGAGAATTAGCATGTTCCGGGGACAAACAAACACACTACCATTGCGAGGACAAATAGTCCCAATATTTGGAAAAAAGCCAGTTTGTTGTAATACATCATGTGTGTGGATTGCAAGTAGAGAATTAGCATGTTCCGGGGACTAACAAACACACTACCATTGCGAGGACAAATAGTTCCAATTTTTGGAAAAAAAAACAGTTTGTTGTAATACATCACGTGTGTGGATTGCAAGTAGAGAATTAGCATGTTCCGGGGACTACCAACACACTACCATTGCAAGGACAAATAGTCCCATATTTGGAAAAAAGCCAGTTTGTGTAATACATCATGTGTGTGGATTGCAAGTAGAGAATCAGCATGTTCCGGGGACTAACAAACACACTACCATTGGGGGACAAATAGTTCCAATAGTCCCAATATTTTGACAAAAAAATAGTTTGTTGTAATACATCACGTGTGTCGATTGCAAGTAGAGAATCAGCATGTTCCGGGGACTAACAAACACACTACCATTGTGAGGACAAATAGTCCCAATATTTGGAAAAAAACAGTTTGTTGTAATACATCACGTGTGTGGATTGCAAATAGAGAATCAGCATGATGCGGGGACTAACAAACACACTACCATTGCGAGGACAAATAGTCCCAATATTTGGAAAAAAACAGTTTGTTGTAATACATCACGTGTGTAGATTGCAAATAGAGAATCAGCATGTTGCGGGGACTAACAAACACACTACCATTGCGAGGACAAATAGTCCCAATATTTGGAAAAAACAGTTTGTTGTAATACATCACGTGTGTAGATTGCAAATAGAGAATCAGCATGTTGCGGGGACTAACAAACACACTACCATTGTGAGGACAAATAGTCCCAATATTTGGAAAAAAACAGTTTGTTGTAATACATCACGTGTGTGGATTGCAAGTAGAGAATCAGCATGTTCCGGGGACTAACAAACACACTACCATTACGAGGACAAATAGTCCCAATATTTGGAAAAAAGCCAGTTTGTTGTAATACATCACGTGTGTAGATTGCAAATAGAGAATCAGCATGTTGCGGGGACTAACAAACACACTACCATTGCGAGGACAAATAGTCCCAATATTTGGAAAAAACAGTTTGTTGTAATACATCATGTGTGTGGATTGCAAGTAGAGAATCAGCATGTTCCGGGGACTAACAAACACACTACCATTGCAAGGACAAATAGTCCCAATATTTGGAAAAAAGCCAGTCTGTTGTAATACATCATGTGTGTGGATTGCAAGTAGAGAATCAGCATGTTCCGGGGACTAACAAACACACTACCATTGGGGGACAAATAGTTCCAATAGTCCCAATATTTTGACAAAAAAATAGTTTGTTGTAATACATCACGTGTGTCGATTGCAAGTAGAGAATCAGCATGTTCCGGGGACTAACAAACACACTACCATTGTGAGGACAAATAGTCCCAATATTTGGAAAAAAACAGTTTGTTGTATACATCACATGTGTGGATTGCAAGTAGAAGAATCAGCATGTTCCGGGGACTAACAAACACACTACCATTGCGAGGACAAATAGTCCCAATATTTGGAAGAAAGCCAGTTTGTTGTGATACATCATGTGTGTGGATTGCAAGTAGAGAATCAGCATGTTCCGGAGACTAACAAACACACTACCATTGCGAGGACAAATAGTCCCAATATTTGGAAAAAAGCCAGTTTGTTGTAATACATCATGTGTGTGGATTGCAAGTAGAGAATTAGCATGTTCCGGGGACTAACACACACTACCATTGCGAGGACAAATAGTCCCAATATTTGGAAAAAAAGCCAGTTTGTTGCAATACATCATGTGTGTGGATTGCAAGTAGAGAATTAGCATGTTCCGGGGACTAAAAAACACACTACCATTGCGAGAACAAATAGTCTCAATATTTGGAAAAAAAGCCAGTTTGTTGTAATACATCATGTGTGTGGATTGCAAGTAGAGAATCAGCATGTTCCGGGGACTAACAAACACACTACCATTGGGGAACAAATAGTTCAATAGTTCCCAATATTTTGACAAAAAATAGTTTGTTGTAATACATCACGTGTGTCGAATTGCAAGTAGAGAATCAGCATGTCCGGGGACTAACAAACACACTACCATTGTGAGGACAAATAGTCCCAATATTTGGAAAAAAACAGTTTGTTGTAATACATCACGTGTGTGGATTGCAAATAGAGAATCAGCATGATGCGGGGACTAACAAACACACTACCATTGCGAGGACAAATAGTCCCAATATTTGGAAAAAAACAGTTTGTTGTAATACATCACGTGTGTAGATTGCAAATAGAGAATCAGCATGTTGCGGGGACTAACAAACACACTACCATTGCGAGGACAAATAGTCCCAATATTTGGAAAAAACAGTTTGTTGTAATACATCACGTGTGTAGATTGCAAATAGAGAATCAGCATGTTGCGGGGACTAACAAACACACTACCATTGTGAGGACAAATAGTCCCAATATTTGGAAAAAAACAGTTTGTTGTAATACATCACGTGTGTGGATTGCAAGTAGAGAATCAGCATGTTCCGGGGACTAACAAACACACTACCATTACGAGGACAAATAGTCCCAATATTTGGAAAAAAGCCAGTTTGTTGTAATACATCACGTGTGTAGATTGCAAATAGAGAATCAGCATGTTGCGGGGACTAACAAACACACTACCATTGCGAGGACAAATAGTCCCAATATTTGGAAAAAACAGTTTGTTGTAATACATCACGTGTGTAGATTGCAAATAGAGAATCAGCATGTTCCGGGGACTAACAAACACACTACCATTGCGAGGACAAATAGTCCCAATATTTGGAAAAAAGCCAGTCTGTTGTAATACATCATGTGTGTGGATTGCAAGTAGAGAATCAGCATGTTCCGGGGACTAACAAACACACTACCATTGTGAGGACAAATAGTCCCAATATTTGGAAAAAAAACAGTTTGTTGTAATACATCATGTGTGTGGATTGCAAGTAGAGAATTAGCATGTTCCGGGGACTAACAAACACACTACCATTTCGAGGACAAATAGTCCCAATATTTGGAAAAAAGCCAGTTTGTTGTAATACATCACGTGTGTAGATTGCAAATAGAGAATCAGCATGTTGCGGGGACTAACAAACACACTACCATTGTGAGGACAAATAGTCCCAATATTTGGAAAAAAACAGTTTGTTGTAATACATCACATGTGTGGATTGCAAGTAGAGAATCAGCATGTTCCGGGGACTAACAAACACACTACCATTGCGAGGACAAATAGTCCCAATATTTGGAAAAAAGCCAGTCTGTTGTAATACATCATGTGTGTGGATTGCAAGTAGAGAATCAGCATGTTCCGGGGACTAACAAACACACTACCATTGTGAGGACAAATAGTCCCAATATTTGGAAAAAAAACAGTTTGTTGTAATACATCATGTGTGTGGATTGCAAGTAGAGAATTAGCATGTTCCGGGGACTAACAAACACACTACCATTTCGAGGACAAATAGTCCCAATATTTGGAAAAAAGCCAGTTTGTTGTAATACATCACGTGTGTAGATTGCAAATAGAGAATCAGCATGTTGCGGGGACTAACAAACACACTACCATTGCGAGGACAAATAGTCCCAATATTTGGAAAAAACAGTTTGTTGTAATACATCACGTGTGTGGATTGCAAGTAGAGAATCAGCATGTTCCGGGGACTAACAAACACACTACCATTGCGAAGACAAATAGTCCCAATATTTGGAAAAAAGCCAGTCTGTTGTAATACATCATGTGTGTGGATTGCAAGTAGAGAATCAGCATGTTCCGGGGACTAACAAACACACTACCATTGCGAGGACAAATAGTCCCAATATTTGGAAAAAAAAACAGTTTGTTGTAATACATCATGTGTGTGGATTGCAAGTAGAGAATTAGCATGTTCCGGGGACTAACAAACACACAACCATTTCGAGGACAAATAGTCCCAATATTTGGAAAAAAGCCAGTTTGTTGTAATACATCATTTGTGTGGATTGCAAGTAGAGAATCAGCATGTTCCGGGGAATAAAAATCACACTACCATTGTGAGGACAAATAGTCCCAATATTTGGAAAAAAAAACAGTTTGTTGTAATACATCACGTGTGTGGATTGCAAGTAGAGAATCAGCATGTTTCGGGGACTAACAAACACACTACCATTGCGAGGACAAATAGTCCCAATATTTGGAAAAAAGCCAGTTTGTTGTAATACATCATGTTTGTGGATTGCAAGTAGAGAATTAGCATGTTCCGGGGACAAACAAACACACTACCATTGCGAGGACAAATAGTCCCAATATTTGAAAAAAAGCCAGGTTGTTGTAATACATCATGTGTGTGGATTGCAAGTAGAGAATCAGCATGTTACGGGGACTAACAAACACACTACCATTGCGCGGACAAATAGTCCCAATATTTGGAAAAAAAGCCAGTTTGTTGTAATACATCATGTGTGTGGATGGCAAGCAGAGAATTAGCATGTTCCGGGGACTAACAAACACACTACCATTTCGAGGACAAATAGTCCCAATATTTGGAAAAACGCCAGTTTGTTGTAATACATCACGTGTGGGGATTGCAAGTAGAGAATTAGCATGTTCCGGGGACTACCAAACACACTACCATTGCGAGGACAAATAGACCCAATATTTGGAAAAAAGCCAGTTTGTTGTGATACATCATGTGTGTGGATTGCAAGTAGAGAATCAGCATGTTCCGGGGACTAACAAACACACTACCATTGCGAGGACAAATAGTCCCAATATTTGAAAAAAAGCCAGTTTGTGTAATACATCATGTGTCTGGATTGCAAGTAGAGAATTAGCATGTTCCGGGGACTAACAAACACACTACCATTGCGAGGACAAGTAGTTCCAATATTTGCAAAAAAAAAACAGTTTGTTGCAATACATCACGTGTGTGGATTGCAAGTAGAGAATCAGCATGTTCCGGGGACTAACAAACACACTACCATTGCGAGGACAAATAGTCCCAATATTTGGAAAAAAGCCAGTTTGTTGTAATACATCATGTGTGTGGATTGCAAGTAGAGAATTAGCATGTTCCGGGGACTAACAAACACACTACCATTACGAGGACAAATAGTCCCAATATTTGGAAAAAAGCCAGTTTGTTGTAATACATCACGTGTGTAGATTGCAAATAGAGAATCAGCATGTTGTGGGGACTAACAAACACACTACCATTGCGAGGACAAATAGTCCCAATATTTGGAAAAAACAGTTTGTTGTAATACATCACGTGTGTAGATTGCAAATAGAGAATCAGCATGTTCCGGGGACTAACAAACACACTACCATTGCGAGGACAAATAGTCCCAATATTTGGAAAAAAGCCAGTCTGTTGTAATACATCATGTGTGTGGATTGCAAGTAGAGAATCAGCATGTTCCGGGGACTAACAAACACACTACCATTGTGAGGACAAATAGTCCCAATATTTGGAAAAAAAACAGTTTGTTGTAATACATCATGTGTGTGGATTGCAAGTAGAGAATTAGCATGTTCCGGAGACTAACAAACACACTACCATTTCGAGGACAAATAGTCCCAATATTTGGAAAAAAGCCAGTTTGTTGTAATACATCACGTGTGTAGATTGCAAATAGAGAATCAGCATGTTGCGGGGACTAACAAACACACTACCATTGTGAGGACAAATAGTCCCAATATTTGGAAAAAAACAGTTTGTTGTAATACATCACGTGTGTGGATTGCAAGTAGAGAATCAGCATGTTCCGGGGACTAACAAACACACTACCATTGCGAGGACAAATAGTCCCAATATTTGGAAAAAAGCCAGTCTGTTGTAATACATTATGTGTGTGGATTGCAAGTAGAGAATCAGCATGTTCCGGGGACTAACAAACACACTACCATTGTGAGGACAAATAGTCCCAATATTTGGAAAAAAAACAGTTTGTTGTAATACATCATGTGTGTGGATTGCAAGTAGAGAATTAGCATGTTCCGGGGACTAACAAACACACTACCATTTCGAGGACAAATAGTCCCAATATTTGGAAAAAAGCCAGTTTGTTGTAATACATCACGTGTGTAGATTGCAAATAGAGAATCAGCATGTTGCGGGGACTAACAAACACACTACCATTGCGAGGACAAATAGTCCCAATATTTGGAAAAAACAGTTTGTTGTAATACATCACGTGTGTAGATTGCAAATAGAGAATCAGCATGTTCCGGGGACTAACAAACACACTACCATTGCGAGGACAAATAGTCCCAATATTTGGAAAAAAGCCAGTCTGTTGTAATACATCATGTGTGTGGATTGCAAGTAGAGAATCAGCATGTTCCGGGGACTAACAAACACACTACCATTGCGAGGACAAATAGTCCCAATATTTGGAAAAAAAAAACAGTTTGTTGTAATACATCATGTGTGTGGATTGCAAGTAGAGAATTAGCATGTTCCGGGGACTAACAAACACACAACCATTTCGAGGACAAATAGTCCCAATATTTGGAAAAAAGCCAGTTTGTTGTAATACATCATTTGTGTGGATTGCAAGTAGAGAATCAGCATGTTCCGGGGAATAAAAATCACACTACCATTGTGAGGACAAATAGTCCCAATATTTGGAAAAAAAAAACAGTTTGTTGTAATACATCACGTGTGTGGATTGCAAGTAGAGAATCAGCATGTTTCGGGGACTAACAAACACACTACCATTGCGAGGACAAATAGTCCCAATATTTGGAAAAAAGCCAGTTTGTTGTAATACATCATGTTTGTGGATTGCAAGTAGAGAATTAGCATGTTCCGGGGACAAACAAACACACTACCATTGCGAGGACAAATAGTCCCAATATTTGAAAAAAAGCCAGGTTGTTGTAATACATCATGTGTGTGGATTGCAAGTAGAGAATCAGCATGTTACGGGGACTAACAAACACACTACCATTGCGCGGACAAATAGTCCCAATATTTGGAAAAAAAGCCAGTTTGTTGTAATACATCATGTGTGTGGATTGCAAGCAGAGAATTAGCATGTTCCGGGGACTAACAAACACACTACCATTTCGAGGACAAATAGTCCCAATATTTGGAAAAACGCCAGTTTGTTGTAATACATCACGTGTGGGGATTGCAAGTAGAGAATTAGCATGTTCCGGGGACTACCAAACACACTACCATTGCGAGGACAAATAGACCCAATATTTGGAAAAAAGCCAGTTTGTTGTGATACATCATGTGTGTGGATTGTAAGTAGAGAATCAGCATGTTCCGGGGACTAACAAACACACTACCATTGCGAGGACAAATAGTCCCAATATTTGAAAAAAAGCCAGTTTGTGTAATACATCATGTGTCTGGATTGCAAGTAGAGAATTAGCATGTTCCGGGGACTAACAAACACACTACCATTGCGAGGACAAGTATTTCCAATATTTGCAAAAAAAAAAAACAGTTTGTTGCAATACATCACGTGTGTGGATTGCAAGTAGAGAATCAGCATGTTCCGGGGACTAACAAACACACTACCATTGCGAGGACAAATAGTCCCAATATTTGGAAAAAAGCCAGTTTGTTGTAATACATCATGTGTGTGGATTGCAAGTAGAGAATTAGCATGTTCCGGGGACTAACAAACACACTACCATTGCGAGGACATATAGTCCCAATATTTGGAAAAAAAAACAGTTTGTTGTAATACATCATGTGTATGGATTGCAAGTAGAGAATTAGCATGTTCCGGGGACTAACAAACACACTACCATTGCGAGGACAAATAGTTCCAATTTTTGGAAAAAAAAAAACAGTTTGTTGTAATACATCACGTGTGTGGATTGCAAGTAGAGAATTAGCATGTTCCGGGGACTAACAAACACACCAGCATTGCGAGGACAAATAGTTCCAATTTTTGGAAAAAAAAAACAGTTTGTTGTAATACATCATGTGTGTGCATTGCAAGTAGAGAATTAGCATGTTCCGGGGACGAACAAACACACTACCATTGCGAGGACAAGTAGTTCCAATATTTGAAAAAAAAACAGTTTGTTGTAATACATCATGTTTGTGGATTGCAAGTAGAGAATTAGCATGTTCCGGGGACAAACAAACACACTACCATTGCGAGGACAAATAGTCCCAATATTTGAAAAAAAAGCCAGGTTGTTGTAATACATCACGTGTGTAGATTGCAAATAGAGAATCAGCATGTTGTGGGGACTAACAAACACACTACCATTGCGAGGACAAATAGTCCCAATATTTGGAAAAAACAGTTTGTTGTAATACATCACGTGTGTAGATTGCAAATAGAGAATCAGCATGTTCCGGGGACTAACAAACACACTACCATTGCGAGGACAAATAGTCCCAATATTTGGAAAAAAGCCAGTCTGTTGTAATACATCATGTGTGTGGATTGCAAGTAGAGAATCAGCATGTTCCGGGGACTAACAAACACACTACCATTGTGAGGACAAATAGTCCCAATATTTGGAAAAAAAACAGTTTGTTGTAATACATCATGTGTGTGGATTGCAAGTAGAGAATTAGCATGTTCCGGAGACTAACAAACACACTACCATTTCGAGGACAAATAGTCCCAATATTTGGAAAAAAGCCAGTTTGTTGTAATACATCACGTGTGTAGATTGCAAATAGAGAATCAGCATGTTGCGGGGACTAACAAACACACTACCATTGTGAGGACAAATAGTCCCAATATTTGGAAAAAAACAGTTTGTTGTAATACATCACGTGTGTGGATTGCAAGTAGAGAATCAGCATGTTCCGGGGACTAACAAACACACTACCATTGCGAGGACAAATAGTCCCAATATTTGGAAAAAAGCCAGTCTGTTGTAATACATCATGTGTGTGGATTGCAAGTAGAGAATCAGCATGTTCCGGGGACTAACAAACACACTACCATTGTGAGGACAAATAGTCCCAATATTTGGAAAAAAAACAGTTTGTTGTAATACATCATGTGTGTGGATTGCAAGTAGAGAATTAACATGTTCCGGTGACTAACAAACACACTACCATTGCGAGGACAAATAGTTCCAATATTTAGAAAAAAAAACAGTTTGTTGTAATACATCACGTGTGTGGATTGCAAGTAGAGAATCAGCATGTTCTGGGGACTAACAAACACACTACCATTGTGAGGACAAATAGTTCCAATATTAAAAAAAAAACAGTTTGTTGTAATACATCACGTGTGTGGATTGCAAGTAGAGAATTAGCATGTTCCGGGGACTAACAAACACACTACCATTGCGAGGACAAATAGTCCCAATATTTGGAAAAAAGCCAGTTTGTTGTAATACATCATGTGTGTGGATTGCAAGTAGAGAATTAGCATGTTCCGGGGACTAACAAACACACTACCATTGCGAGGACAAATAGTTCCAATTTTTGGAGAAAAAAAAACAGTTTGTTGTAATACATCACGTGTGTGGATTGCAAGTAGAGAATCAGCATGTTCCAGGGACTAACACACACACTACCATTGCGAGGACAAATAGTCCCAATATTTGGAAGAAAGCCAGTTTGTTGTGATATATCATGTGTGTGGATTGCAAGTAGAGAATCAGCATGTTCCGGAGACTAACAAACACACTACCATTGTGAGGACAAATAGTCCCAATATTTGGAAAAAAGCCAGTTTGTTGTAATACATCATGTGTGTGGATTGCAAGTAGAGAATCAGCATGTACCGAGGACTAACAAACACACTACCATTGTGAGGACAAATAGTCCCAATATTTAGACAAATTTATTAATTATTAATATAATACAGAATAAACAGACTGAACACAGTTAATTAATAAGCTGCTAAGCTAATTATCTAAGTTTCAATTTGTTGGAAAAAGCGTTTACTATGATACTGAAATTCGTATGCAAATTAGCTAATTCATTTGCACATATTAATTATTAGATATTAATCTATACAAACACTGTGCATGTACTAAGTTTTAATGCACTGACGGAAAATGTTACATTACAAACAAAACGTGATAAAAAAATGTATTAGTATAGATGGATTAATTACAAAACTATTATCAGGCAATCAACTTACACATGTTATGGTGAGGAATAAACAAGCTGAAATATTTAATTAGTATAAAATTAGCTAATTAATTTACACATACTAATTAGAAGCTGTTATTATATGTTGATCTACACACTCAGCAATCATGAACCAAGTTTCAATGAATGTGTGCAAACAAATGCAACGATACAAATGCTTAGACAATTATTATGCTAATTATCTAAACCATGCATAGGTTTGTAAATGTAATCCAGTATATGCATTGGTTCAAGCAGAATATAGTAACCCTGTGCCAAGTTTAATTTCAATCTAGCCAGTGGTTCTTGAGATCAGTGGAACAAGATTTGAAACACAAACGGAAGGAAGATGGACGGACAGACATATTTGCAGCATTAGCTTCTGTTTGTGCTCTGCAAATAATCTTTATTATGCTGTAATCCTGTGTGTTAACAAATGATTAACATTTGTTCAAATGATTTGCTGATGTCAGAATGAAATGACAATACAAGATACTCTTGAAATAAACCAGTATAGGTATAACTTATCAGGGGCACATTTACCAGATATCTGGTAGGTCACACTCAAATAAACAGTACACAGTCTCACAGTGCACAGCAAGAAAGTCAGACAGTCATATTATTTATTCAGTAAAAATAGACTTATCAGAGCACAACTTACAGTACCCCCAAGGCACACACACTAGAATATCTTGTCCTGGGGCTATATTTTTTTTGGAAATTAGTAGCCCAACCAGACTACCAGAATTTTTTTAAAATCTTATTTTATAAAACTAGTAATATCTATTGACACAACACTGACTTTGGAAATTACAGAAGTAAGGTTTCAAACAAAACAAAATAAAATAAAAGCAATCATAGAGTAATAGTATCATCGTGATTAAGTAAAATCATGTCTAACACTGTGGAGAAAAACACACAACACTTAATGGCGTGACTATCACAAATGGAAGCTATCCCGCTAATATTACTCGCATTAAGTTATCACGTACGTCATGAATCGCCATGGTTATATTAAAAAAAGGTTTCGGCTTAAGTTTATTTTTATACTTAGATTATTTAATATCACAACAACAAATTATATATTCAATGTTTAACTATTAATATAAAATTTTTTCGAATACATGAATTGAAGGTTTATTTGGATCAACAAAACCTAACCGTGTGATAGTCATTAACAAGACAGTGGCTCGCTTGCAACGTGTAACTCAGTACAAAACCAGTTTAATGTTTATTCGATTTGGTGAACATTTGTGAAGACCTGCAGAAATGTACTCACTCGTTTATTAGCAAATATAAGCCAGGGGATGGTTAATATGTTTAAAATTCCTGAATAACAATGAACGAGACACTAAATGCCACAAATTCAAACTATTCTGTATCACGAAGGCGGCCATGTTAGTTTTTCAATCGCAATGCATTATGGGGCGTTCACTATGACGAATTCTTGAAATCAGGGCATGTCAAATGTAACAACCAGATTTATCATACAAGTTTCATTTTCAAATGATTTGTACTTTTTAGGACTGTTATGTAAATTAACATATGTTCGTTATCTGACTGTATTTGAAGCTGGCATACATCAAATTGCCAAATTAACGTTATGTAGGTCAATCCGGGGGTGTCCAGCTCGATAACCTGCTGTATGCGTTCACAGGCTGTGAGCAGCTTTCAATCCTCGGACGTCACTGAAATACGGTAACACCATAGATTTATTTTTCTGTAATAAGTCTTTTTTCAGCAATGGAGTTGTTTCAGTGTCGAATTTACGAATGATTGGGGGCTTTGGAATTATTAAACATGAATAAACGTAAATTATTCTTACAACAAAGCTAAAAAATCAGTCTAAAAGCCTTTTCAAAATAGTGTGTGTATTCACCAAAAAATTTTGGTTGGTGGCGCTCCCACCTAATTAGCGCAGTTAATTCCGCGTTCACACACGTACAGTGTGTATGCCTAAGGTGTGTGGATATGCTAATTTGGTGGCGCTGTGAGCCACAAAACACCTCCAATGAAAATGTGCGGATTTTAACCACACACATCAATGTTTCTGTACCTACCGAGGACCCCTGTCAGAAGAACGTCAAAGGGTATTTTATCAAATTTCTTTTGTTTTTAAAGGGTGTTTTTCCGAGGACAGTCAAAACGTCCTCGGAAGTCTCCCTAGGTCCTCGCAATAAAGGTCGTTTGACCATGCAAAGTCCTCGCAACATATAGCAATCCAAGTACACACACACACACGCACACACACACACACACACACATACTTGTATTGCAATATGTTCCGAGGACTCCATTGGATTAACTTTTAATATAGTTGAATTAACTTTTAATATAGTTGCGATATGAACTCGATTAAAACGTGTTCCTATATAGGGTTGCGTTTTAATTGGAGTTTAATTAAACTCAATTACAATGCAATACAATGGAGAATTGCATTTTAATTAAGTTTAATTAAACAAGAGTTGAATATCCGGTGACTGAACATAGAAATGTTTGAGAAGCTTAGGTT
>NW_003143947.1:0-14645 GCF_000003605.2 Saccoglossus kowalevskii | reverse complement strand
GTCACAAGCATCCGATTGTATGCCATACATGTGTTTTCCCGATAAATAGGAAACGCTTTCAAATGATAACGTCCCATATGTTTTAGTGGTTAGGAATTGGCGCTTTCACCGCCAAGGCCCGGGTTCAATTCCTGGCGTGGGAACACATCTGTTTTAGATTCCTGGTCAGTTGAACATCGCAGCTTGTATAAAACGCTCATAGACAATTTAATTAAAAGATATAAATTGGCCTCTCGTATTTGTTGCCTTATTACAAGAGAATATATAATACACGACGTGCAGTTCATGTCACAAACATCTGATTGTATGCCATACTTGTGTTTTCCCGATAAATAGGAAACGCCTTCATACGACAACGTACCATATGGTCTAGTGGTTTGGATTTGGCGCTTTCACCGCCAAGGCCCCGGTTCAATTCCCGGATTGGGAACTTCTGTTTTAGATTCCTGGTCAGTTGAACATCGCAGTTTGTAAAAAATTCTCAAAGACAATTTAAATAAAAGATATAAATTGGCCTCTCATATTTGTTGCCTTATTACAAGAGAATATATAATACACGACGTGCAGTTCATGTCACAAGTATCGTATTATATGCCTTACTTGTGTTTTCCCGATAAATAGGAAACGCCTTCTTACGACAACGTCCCATATGGTCTAGTGGTTAGGATTTGGTGCTTTCACTGCCAAGGCCCCGGGTTCAATTCCCGGTGTGGGAACATCTGTTTTAGAATTCCTGGTCAGTTGAACATCGCAGCTTGTATAAAATTCTCAAAGACAATTTAATTGAAATATATAAATTGGCCTCTCGTATTTGTTGCCTTATTACAAGAGAATATATAATACACGACGTGCAGTTCATGTCACAAGCATCCGATTGTATGCCATACATGTGTTTTCCCGATAAATAGGAAACGCTTTCAAATGATAACGTCCCATATGTTCTAGTGGTTAGGAATTGGCGCTTTCACCGCCAAGGCCCGGGTTCAATTCCTGGCGTGGGAACACATCTGTTTTAGATTCCTGGTCAGTTGAACATCGCAGCTTGTATAAAACGCTCATAGACAATTTAATTAGAAGATATAAATTGGCCTCTCGTATTTGTTGCCTTATTACAAGAGAATATATAATACACGACGTGCAGTTCATGTTACAGACATCTGATTGTATGCCATACTTGTGTTTTCCCGATAAATAGGAAACGCCTTCATACGACAACGTCCCATATGGTCTAGTGGTTTGGATTTGGCGCTTTCACCGCCAAGGCCCCGGTTCAATTCCCGGATTGGGAACATCTGTTTTAGATTCCTGGTCAGTTGAACATCGCAGCTTGTATAAAATTCTCAAAGACAATTTAATTAAAAGATATAAATTGGCCTCTCGTATTTGTTGTCTTATTACAAGAGAATATATAACACACGACGTGCAGTTCATGTCACAAGAATCCGATTGTATGCCATACATGTGTTTTCCCGATAAATAGGAAACGCTTTCAAATGATAACGTCCCATATGTTCTAGTGGTTAGGAATTGGCGCTTTCACCGCCAAGGCCCGGGTTCAATTCCTGGTGTGGGAACACACCTGTTTTAGATTCCTGGTCAGTTGAACATCGCAGCTTGTATAAAACGCTCATAGACAATTTAATTAAAAGATATAAATTGGCCTCTCGTATTTGTTGCCTTATTACAAGAGAATATATAATACACGACGTGCAGTTCATGTCACAAACATCTGATTGTATGCCATACTTATGTTTTCCCGATAAATAGGAAACGCCTTCATACGACAACGTCCCATATGGTCTAGTGGTTAGGATTTGGCGTTTTCACCGCCAAGGCCTGGGTTCAATTCCCGGTGTGGTAACTCCTGTTTTAGATTCCTGGTCAGTTGAACATCGCAGCTTGTATAAAATGCTCATAGACAATTTAATTAAAAGATATAAAATGGCGTCTCGTATTTGTTGCCTTATTACAAGAGAATATATAATACACGACGTGCAGTTCATGTCACAAATATCGTATTATATGCCTTACTTGTGTTTTCCCGATAAATAGGAAACGCCTTCATACGACAACGTCCCATATGGTCTAGTGGTTAGGATTTGGTCTAGTGGTTAGGATTTGGCGCTTTCACCGCCAAGGCCCGGGTTCAATTCCCGGTGTGGGCACACCTGTTTTAGATTTCTGGACAGTTGAACATCGCAGCTTGTATAAAATGTTCATAGACAATTTAATTAAAATATATAAATTGGCCTCTCGTATGTGTTGCCTTATTACAAGAGAATATATAATACACGACGTGCAGTTCATGTCACAAGCATCCGATTGTATGCCATACTAGTGTTTTCCCGATAAATAGGAAACGCTTTCAAATGACGGCGTCCCATATGGTCTAGTTGTTAGGATTTGGCGCTTTCACCGCCAAGGCCCGGGTTCAATTCCCGGTGTGGAACATCTGTTTTAGATTCCTGGTCAGTTGAACATCGCAGCTTGTATAAAACGCTCATAGACAATTTAATTAAAATATATAAATTGGCCTCTCGTATTTGTTGCCTTATTACAAGAGAATATATAATACACGACGTGCAGTTCATGTCACAAACATCTGATTGTATGCCATACTTGTGTTCTCCCGATAAATAGGAAACGCCTTCATACGACAACGTCCCATATGGTCTAGTGGTTAGGATTTGGCGTTTTCACCGCCAAAGCCCGGGTTCAATTCCCGGTGTGGTAACACCTGTTTTAGATTCCTGGTCAGTTGAACATCGCAGCTTGTATAAAATGCTCATAGACAATTTAAATAAAAGATGTAAATTGGCCTCTCGTATTTGTTGCCTTATTACAAGAGAATATATAATACACGACGTGCAGTTCATGTCACAAGTATCGTATCATATGCATTACTTGTGTTTTCCCGATAAATAGGAAACGCCTTCATACGTCAACGTCCCATATGTCTAGTGGTTAGGATTTGGCGCTTTCACCGCCAAGGCCCGGGTTCAATTCCAGGTGTGGGAACACCTGTTTTAGATTCCTGGTCAGTTGCACATCGCAGCTTGTATAAAATTCTCAAAGACAATTTAATTAAAAGATATAAATTGACCACTCGTATTTGTTGCCTTATTACAAGAGAATATATAATACACGACTTGCATTTCATGTCACAAGCATCCGATTGTATGCCATACTTGTGTTTTCCCGATAAATAGGAAACGCCTTCAAATGTCAACGTCCCATTTGGTTTAGTGGTTAGGATTTGTCGCTTTCACCGCCAAGGCTCGGGTTCAATTCCCGGTGTGAGAACACCCGTTTTAGATTCCTGGTCAATTGAACATCGCAGCTTGTACAAAATTCTCAAAGACAATTTAAATAAAAGATTTAGAGAATATATCTCGTATTTGTTGCCTTATTACAAGAGAATATATAATACACGAAGTGCAGTTCATGTCACAAGTATCGTATCATATGCCTTACTTGTGTTTTCCCGATAAATAAGAATAAGTATCCTATTATATGCCTTACTTGTGTTTTCCCGATAAATAGGAAACGCCTTCATACGACAACGTCCCATATGGTCTAGTGGTTAGCATTTGGCGCTTTCACCGCCAAGGCCCGTGTTCAATTCCCGGTGTGGGAATACCTGTTTTAGATTCCTGGTCAGTTGAACATCGCAGCTTGTATAAAATGCTCATAGACAATTTAAATAAAAGATGTAAATTGGCCTCTCGTATTTGTTGCCTTATTACAAGAGAATATATAATACACGACGTGCAGTTCATGTCACAAGTATCGTATCATATGCATTACTTGTGTTTTCCCGATAAATAGGAAACGCCTTCATACGTCAACGTCCCATATGTCTAGTGGTTAGGATTTGGCGCTTTCACCGCCAAGGCCCGGGTTCAATTCCAGGTGTGGGAACACCTGTTTTAGATTCCTGGTCAGTTGCACATCGCAGCTTGTATAAAATTCTCAAAGACAATTTAATTAAAAGATATAAATTGACCACTCGTATTTGTTGCCTTATTACAAGAGAATATATAATACACGACTTGCATTTCATGTCACAAGCATCCGATTGTATGCCATACTTGTGTTTTCCCGATAAATAGGAAACGCCTTCAAATGTCAACGTCCCATTTGGTTTAGTGGTTAGGATTTGTCGCTTTCACCGCCAAGGCTCGGGTTCAATTCCCGGTGTGAGAACACCCGTTTTAGATTCCTGGTCAATTGAACATCGCAGCTTGTACAAAATTCTCAAAGACAATTTAAATAAAAGATTTAGAGAATATATCTCGTATTTGTTGCCTTATTACAAGAGAATATATAATACACGAAGTGCAGTTCATGTCACAAGTATCGTATCATATGCCTTACTTGTGTTTTCCCGATAAATAAGAATAAGTATCCTATTATATGCCTTACTTGTGTTTTCCCGATAAATAGGAAACGCCTTCATACGACAACGTCCCATATGGTCTAGTGGTTAGCATTTGGCGCTTTCACCGCCAAGGCCCGTGTTCAATTCCCGGTGTGGGAATACCTGTTTTAGATTCCTGGTCAGTTGAACATCGCAGCTTGTATAAAATTCTCAAAGACAATTTATTTAAAAGATATAAATTGGCCTCTCGTATTTGTTGCCTTATTACAAGAGAATATAAAATACACGACGTGCAGTTCATGTCACAAGTATCATATTATATGCCTTACATGTGTTTTCCCGATAAATAGGAAACGCCTTCATACTTCAACGTCCCATATGTCTACTGGTTAGGATTTGGCGCTTTCACCGCCAAGGCCCGGGTTCAATTCCAGGTGTGGGAACACCTGTTTTAGATTCCTGGACAGTTGAACATCGCAGCTTGTATAAAATGCTCATAGACAATTTAATTAAAAGATATAAATTGGCGTCTCGTATTTGTTGCCTTATTACAAGAGAATATATAATGCACGTCGTGCAGTTCATGTCACAAGTATCCTGTTATATGCCTTACTTGTGTTTTCCCGATAAATAGGAAACGCCTTCATTCGACAACGTCCCATATGGTCTAGTGGTTAGGATTTGGCGCTTTCACCGCCAAGGCCCGGGTTCAATTCCCGGTGTGGGAATACCTGTTTTAGATTCCTGGTCATTTGAATATCGCAGCTTGTATAAAATTCTCAAAGACAATTTAATTAAAAGATATAAATTGGCCTCTCGTATTTGTTGCCTTATTACAAGAGAATATATAATACACAACTTGCATTTCATGTCACAAGCATCCGATTGTATGCCATACTCGTGTTTTCCCGATAAATAGGAAACGCTTTCAAATGTCAACGTTCCATATGGTCTAGTGGATAGGATTTTGTGCAGTTCATGTCACAAGCATCCGATTGTATGCCGTACTTGTGTTTTCCCGATAAATAGGAAACGCCTTCATACGACAACGTCCCATATGGTCTAGTGGTTAGGATTTGGCGCTTTCACCGCCAAGGCCCGGGTTCATTTCCCGGTGTGGGAACACCTGTTTTAGATTCCTGGCAGGTGTACATCGCAGCTTGTATAAAATGCTCATAGACAATTTAATAAAAATATATAAATTGCCCTCTCGTATTTGTTGCCTTATTACAAGAGAATATATAATACACGACGTGCAGTTCATGTCACAAGCATCCGATTGTATGCCATACTTGTGTTTTCCCGATAAATAGGAAACGCCTTCATACGACAACGTCCCATATGTCTTGTGGTTAGGATTTGGCGCTTTCACCGCTTTCACCGCCAAGGCCCGGGTTCAATTCCCGGTGTGGGAACACCTGTTTTAGATTCCTGGTCAGTTGAACATCGCAGCTTGTACAAAATTCTCAAAGACAATTTAATTAAAAGATATAAATTGGCCTCTCGTATTTGTTGCCTTATTACAAGAGAATATATAATACACGACTTGCAGTTCATGTTACAAGCATCCGATTGTATGCCATACTCGTGTTTTCCCGATAAATAGGCAACGCTTTCAAATGTCAACGTCCCATATGGTCTAGTCGTTAGGATTTGTCGCTTTCACCGCCAAGGCTCGGGTTCAATTCCCGGTGTGAGAACACCCGTTTTAGATTCCTGGTCAATTGAACATCGCAGCTTGTACAAAATTCTCAAAGACAATTTAAATAAAAGATTTAGAGAATATATCTCGTATTTGTTGCCTTATTACAAGAGAATATATAATACACGACGTGCAGTTCATGTAACAAGCATCCGATTGTATGCCATACTTGTGTTTTCCCGATAAATAGGAAACGCGTTCAAATGACGACGTCCCATATGGGTCTAGTGGTTAGGATTTGGCGCTTTCATCGCCAAGGCCCGGGTTCAATTCCCGGTGTGGGAACATCTGTTTTAGATTCCTGGTCAGTTGAACATCGCAGCTTGTATAAACGCTCATAGACAATTTAATTAAAAGATATAAATTGGCCTCTCGTATTTGTTGCTTATTACAAGAGAATATATAATACACGACGTGCAGTTCATGTCACAAGTATCTATTATATGCGTTACTTGTGTTTTCCCGATAAATAGGAAACGACTTCATACGACAACGTCCCATATGGTCTAGTGGTTAGATTTGGCGCTTTCACCGCCAAGGCCCGGGTTCAATTCCTGGTGTGGGAACACCTGTTTTAGATTCCTGGTCAGTTGAACATCGCAGCTTGTATAAAATGCTCATAGACAATTTAATTAAAAGACATAAATTGGCCTCTCGTATTTGTTGCCTTAGTACAAGAGAATATATAATACACGACGTGCAGTTCATGTCACAAATATCCGATTATATGCCTTACTTGTGTTTTCCCGATAAATAGGAAACGCCTTCATACGTCAACGTCCCATATGTCTTGTGGTTAGGATTTGGCGCTTTCCCCGCCAAGGCCCGTGTTCAATTCCCGGTGTGGGAACACCTGTTTTAGATTCCTGGTCAGTTGAACATCGCAGCTTGTATAAAATGCTCAAAGACAATTTAATTAAAAGATATAAATTGGCCTCTCGTATTTGTTGCCTTATTACAAGAGAATATATAATACACGACGTGCAGTTCATGTCACAATTATCCTATTATATGCCTTACTTGTGTTTTCCTGATAAATAGGAAACGCCTTCATACGACAACGTACCATATGTCTAGTGGTTAGGATTTGGCGCTTACACCGCCAAGGCCGGGTTCAATTCCCGGTGTGGGAACACCTGTTTTAGATTCCTGGTCAGTTGAACATCGCAGCTTTTACAAAATTCTCAAAGACAATTTAAATAAAAAGATATAAATTGGCCTCTCGTATTTGTTGCCTTATTACAAGAGAATATATAATACACGACGTGCAGTTCATGTCACAAGTATCGTATTATATGCCTTACTTGGGTTTTCCCGATAAATAGGAAACGCCTTCAAACGTCGTCGTCCCATATGGTCTAGTGGTTAGGATTTGGCGCTTTCACTGCCAAGGCCCGGATTCAATTCCCGGGGTGGGAACACCTGTTTTAGATTCCTGGTCAGTTGAACATCGCAGCTTGTATAAAATGCTCATAGACAATTTAATTAAAATATATAAATTGGCCGCTCGTCTTTGTTGCCTTATTACAAGAGAATATATAATACACGACGTGCAGTTCATGTCACAACTATCCGATTGCATGCCATACTTGTGTTTTCCCGATAAATAGGAAACGCCTTCAAATGTCATCGTCCCATATGGTCTAGTGATTAGGATTTGGCGCTTTCAACGCCAAGGCTCGGATGCAATTCCCGGTGTGGGAACACCTATTTTAGATTCCTGGTCAGTTGAACATCGCTGCTTGTATAATATGCTCATAGACAATTTAATTAAAAGATATAAATTGGCCTCTCGTATTTGTTGCCTTATTACAAGGGAATATATAATACACGACGTGCAGTTCATGTCACAAGTATCCGATTATATGCCTTACTTGTGTTTTCCCGATAAATAGGAAACGCCTTCATACGTCAACGTCCCATATGGTCTAGTGGTTAGGATTTGGCGCTTTCACCGCCAAGGCCCGGGTTCAATTCCCGGTGTGGGAACACCTGTTTTAGATTCCTGGTCAGTTGAACATCGCTGCTTGTATAATATGCTCATAGACAATTTAATTAAAAGATATAAATTGGCCTCTCGTATTTGTTGCCTTATTACAAGAGAATATATAATACACGACGTGCAGTTCATGTCACAAGTAGCCTATTATATGCCTTACTTGTGTTTTCCCGATAAATAGGAAACGCCTTCATACGTCAACGTCCCATATGGTCTAGTGGTTAGGATTTGGTGCTTTCACCGCCAAGGCTCGGTTTCAATTCCCGGTGTGGGAACACCTGTTTTAGATTCCTGGTCAGTTGAACATCGCAGCTTTTACAAAATTCTCAAAGACAATTTAAATAAAAGATATAAATTGGCCTCTCGTATTTGTTGCCTTATTACAAGAGAATATATAATACACGACGTGCAGTTCATGTCACAAGTATCGTATTATATGCCTTACTTGGGTTTTCCCGATAAATAGGAAACGCCTTCAAACGTCGTCGTCCCATATGGTCTAGTGGTTAGGATTTGGCGCTGTCACTGCCAATGCCCGGATTCAATTCCCGGGGTGGGAACACCTGTTTTAGATTCCTGGTCAGTTGAACATCGCAGCTTGTATAAAATGCTCATAGACAATTTAATTAAAATATATAAATTGGCCGCTCGTCTTTGTTGCCTTATTACAAGAGAATATATAATACACGACGTGCAGTTCATGTCACAACTATCCGATTGCATGCCATACTTGTGTTTTCCCGATAAATAGGAAACGCCTTCAAATGTCATCGTCCCATATGGTCTAGTGATTAGGATTTGGCGCTTTCAACGCCAAGGCTCGGATTCAATTCCCGGTGTGGGAACACCTGTTTTAGATTCCTGGTCAGTTGAACATCGCAGCTTTTACAAAATTCTCAAAGACAATTTAAATAAAAGATATAAATTGCCCTCTCGTATTTGTTGCCTTATTACAAGAGAATATATAATACACGACGTGCTGTTCATGTCACAAGTATCGTATTATATGCCTTACTTGTGTTTTCCCGATAAATAGGAAACGTCTTCATACTACAACGTCCAATATGTCTTGTGGTTAGGATTTGGCGCTTTCACCGCCAAGGCCCAGGTTTAATTCCCGGTGTGGGAACACCTGTTTTAGATTCCTGGTCAGTTGAACATCGCAGCTTGTATAAAATGCTCATAGATAATTTAATTAAAAGGTATAAATTGGCCTCTCGTATTTGTTGCCTTATTACAAGAGAATATATAATACACGACGTGCAGTTCATGTCACAAGTATCCTATTATATGCCTTACTTGTGTTTTCCCGATAAATAGGAAACGCCTTCATACGACAACGTCCCATATGGTCTAGTGGTTAGATTTGGCGCTTTCAACGCCAAGGCTCGGGTTCAATTCCCGGTGTGGGAACACCTGTTTTAGATTCCTGGTTAGTTGAACATCGCAGCTTGTAAAAAATGTTCAGAGTCAATTTAATTAAAAGATATAAATTGGCCTCTCGTATTTGTTGCCTTATTACAAGAGAATATATAATACACAACGTGCAGTTCATGTCACAAGTATCCTATTATATGCCTTACTTGTGTTTTCCCGATAAATAGGAAACGCCTTCATACGACAACGTCCCATATGGTCTAGTGGTTAGATTTGGCGCTTTCACCGTCAAGGCTCGGGTTCAATTCCCGGTGTGGGAACATCTGTTTTAGATTCCTGGTCAGTTGAACATCGCAGCTTTTACAAAATTCTCAAAGACAATTTAAATAAAAGATATAAATTGGCCTCTCGTATTTGTTGCCTTATTACAAGAGAATATATAATACACGACGTGCAGTTCATGTCACAAGCATCCGATTGTATGCCATACTTGTTTTTTCCTGATAAATAGGAAACGCCTTCATACGACAACATCCCATATGTCTTGTGGTTAGGATTTGGCGCTTTCACCGCCAAGGCTCGGGTTCAATTCCCGGTGTGGGAACACCTGTTTTAGATTCCTGGTCAGTTGAACATCGCAGCTTGTACAACATTCTCAAAGACAATTTAAATAAAAGATATAAATTGGCCTCTCGTAGTTGTTGCCTTATTACAAGAGAATATATAATACACGACGTGCAGTTCATGTCACAAGTATCGTATTATATGCCTTACTTGGGTTTTCCCGATAAATAGGAAACGCCTTCAAATGTCGTCGTCCCATATGGTCTAGTGGTTAGGATTTGGCGCTTTCACTGCCAAGGCCCGGATTCAATTCCTGGGGTAGGAACACCTGTTTTAGATTCCTGGTCAGTTGAACATCGCAGCTTGTATAAAATGCTCATAGACAATTTAATTAAAATATATAAATTGGCCGCTCGTCTTTGTTGCCTTATTACAAGAGAATATATAATACACGACGTGCAGTTCATGTCACAACTATCCGATTGCATGCCATACTTGTGTTTTCCCGATAAATAGGAAACGCCTTCAAATGTCATCGTCCCATATGGTCTAGTGATTAGGATTTGGCGCTTTCAACGCCAAGGCTCGGATTCAATTCCCGGTGTGGGAACACCTGTTTTAGATTCCTGGTCAGTTGAACATCGCAGCTTTTACAAAATTCTCAAAGAAAATTTAAATAAAAGATATAAATTGCCCTCTCGTATTTGTTGCCTTATTACAAGAGAATATATAATACACGACGTGCTGTTCATGTCACAAGTATCGTATTATATGCCTTACTTGTGTTTTCCCGATAAATAGGAAACGTCTTCATACGACAACGTCCAATATGTCTTGTGGTTAGGATTTGGCGCTTTCACCGCCAAGGCCCAGGTTTAATTCCCGGTGTGGGAACACCTGTTTTAGATTCCTGGTCAGTTGAACATCGCAGCTTGTATAAAATGCTCATGGACAATTTAATTAAAAGATATAAATTGGCCTCTCGTATTTGTTGCCTTATTACAAGAGAACATATAATACACGACGTGCAGTTCATGTCACAAGTATCCTATTATATGCCTTACTTGTGTTTTCCCGATAAATAGGAAATGCCTTAATACGACAACGTCCCATATGGTCTAGTGGATTAGGATTTGGCGCTTTCACCGCCAAGGCCCGGATTCAATTCCCGGTGTGGGAATACCTGTTTTAGATTCCTGGTCAGTTGAACATCGCAGCTTGTATAAAATTCTCAAAGACAATTTAATTAAAAGATATAAATTGGCCTCTCGTATTTGTTGCCTTATTACAAGAGAATATATAATACACGACTTGCAGTTCTTGTCCCAAGCATCCGATTGTATGCCATACTTGTGTTTTCCCGATAAATATGTATCGCCTTCATACGGCAACGACCCATATGGTCTAGTGGTTAGGATTTGGCGCTTTCACCGCCGAGGCCCGGGTTCAATTCCCGGTGTGGGAACACCTGTTTTAGATTCCTGGTCAGTTGAACATCGCAGCTTGTATAAAATTATCATTGACAATTTAATTAAAAGATATAAATTAGCTTCTCGTATTTGTTGGCTTGATTACAAGATAATATATAATATTCGACATTCAGTTCATGTCACAAGCATCCGATTGTATGCCATACTTGTGTTTTCCCGATAAATAGGAAACGCCTTCATACGACAACGTACCATATGTCTAGTGGTTAGGATTTGGCGCTTTCACCGACATAGCCCTGGTTCAATTCCCGGTATGGGAACACCTGTTTTAGATTCCTGGTCAGTTGAACATCGCAGCTTGTATAATATGCTCATAGACAATTTAATTAAAAGATATAAATTGGCCTCTCGTATTTGTTGCCTTATTACAAGAGAATATATAATACACGACGTGCAGTTCATGTCACAAATATCCTATTATATGCCTTACTTGTGTTTTCCCGATAAATAGGAAACGGCTTCATACGACAACGTCCCATATGGTCTAGTGGTTAGATTTGGCGCTTTCACCGCCAAGGCCCGGGTTCAATTCCCGGTGTGGGAACACCTGTTTTAGATTCCTGGTCAGTTGAACATCGCAGCTTGTATAAAATTCTCATAGACAATTTAATTAAAAGATATAAATTGGCCTCTCGTATTTGTTGCCTTATTACAAGAGAATATATAATACACGACTTGCAGTTCATGTCCCAAGCATCCGATTGTATGCCATACTTGTGTTTTCCCGATAAATATGTATCGCCTTCATACGGCAACGACCCATATGGTCTAGTGGTTAGGATTTGGCGCTTTCACCGCCGAGGCCCGGGTTCAATTCCCGGTGTGGGAACACCTGTTTTAGATTCCTGGTCAGTTGAACATCGCAGCTTGTATAAAATTATCATTGACAATTTAATTAAAAGATATAAATTAGCTTCTCGTATTTGTTGGCTTGATTACAAGATAATATATAATATTCGACATTCAGTTCATGTCACAAGCATCCGATTGTATGCCATACTTGTGTTTTCCCGATAAATAGGAAACGCCTTCATACGACAACGTACCATATGTCTAGTGGTTAGGATTTGGCGCTTTCACCGACATAGCCCTGGTTCAATTCCCAGTATGGGAACACCTGTTTTAGATTCCTGGTCAGTTGAACATCGCAGCTTGTATAATATGCTCATAGACAATTTAATTAAAAGATATAAATTGGCCTCTCGTATTTGTTGCCTTATTACAAGAGAATATATAATACACGACGTGCAGTTCATGTCACAACTATCCGATTGCATGCCTTACTTGTGTTTTCCCGATAAATAGGAAACGCCTTCAAATGTCATCGTCCCATATGGTCTAGTGGTTAGGATTTGGCGCTTTCACCGCAAGGCTCGGGTTCAATTCCCGGTGTGGGAACACCCGTTTTAGATTCCTGGTCAGTTGAACATCGCAGCTTGTACAAAATTCTCAAAGACAATTTAATTAAAAGATATAAATTGGCCTCTCGTATTTGTTGCCTTGTTACAAGAGAATATATAATACACAACGTGCGGTTCATGTCACAAGCATCCGATTGTATGCCATACTTGTGATTTCCCGATAAATAGGAAACGCCTTCATACGACAACGTCCCATATGTCTTGTGGTTAGGATTTGGCGCTTTCACCGCCAAGGCCCGTGATCAATTTCCGGTGTGGGAACAGCCGTTTTAGATTCCTGGTCAGTTGAACATCGCAGCTTGTTTAAAATGCTCATAGACAATTTAATTAAAAGATATAAATTGGCGTCTCGTATTTGTTGCCTTATTACAAGAGAATATATAATGCACGACGTGCAGTTCATGTCACAAGTATCCTGTTAAATGCCTTACTTGTGTTTTCCCGATAAATAGGAAACGCCTTCAAATGTCAACGTCCCATATGCTCTAGTGGTTAGGATTTGGCGCTTTCACCGCCAAGGCTCGGGTTCAATTCCCGGTGTGGGAACACCCGTTTTAGATTCCTGGTCAGTTGAACATCGCAGCTTGTACAAAATTCTCAAAGACAATTTAATTAAAAGATATAAATTGGCCTCTCGTATTTGTTGCCTTGTTACAAGAGAATATATAATACACAACGTGCGGTTCATGTCACAAGCATCCGATTGTATGCCATACTTGTGATTTCCCGATAAATAGGAAATGCCTTCATACGACAACGTCCCATATGTCTTGTGGTTAGGATTTGGCGCTTTCACCGCCATGGCCCGGGTTAAATTTCCGGTGTGGGAACACCTGTTTTAGGTTCCTGGTCAGTTGAACATCGCAGCTTGTACAAAATTCTCAAAGACAATTTAAATAAAAGATATAAATTGGCCTCTCGTATTTGTTGCCTTATTACAAGAGAATATATAATACACGACGTGCAGTTCATGTCACAAGTATCGTATTATATGCCTTACTTGCGTTTTCCCGCTAAATAGGAAACGCCTTCATACGACAACGTCCCATTTGTCTAGTGGTTAGGATTTGGCGCTTTCACCGCCAAGGCCCGTGTTCAATTCCCGGTGTGGGAACACCCGTTTTAGATTCCTGGTCAGTTGAACATCGCAGCTTGTATAAAATGCTCATAGACAATTTAATTAAAAGATATAAATTGGCGTCTCGTATTTGTTGCCTTATTACAAGAGAATATATAATGCACGACGTGCAGTTCATGTCACAAGTATACTATTAAATGCCTTACTTGTGTTTTCCCGATAAATAGGAAACGCCTTCATATGTCAACGTCCCATATGCTCTAGTGGTTAGGATTTGGCGCTTTCACCGCCAAGGCTCGGGTTCAATTCCCGGTGTGGGAACACCGGTTTTAGATTCCTGGTCAGTTGAACATCGCAGCTTGTACAAAATTCTCAAAGACAATTTAAATAAAAGATATAAATTGGTCTCTCGTATTTGTTGCCTTATTACAAGAGAATATATAATACACGACGTGCAGTTCATGTCACAAGTATCGTATTATATGCCTTACTTGTGTTTTCCCGATAAATAGGAAACGCCTTCATACGACAACGTCCCATATGGTCTTGTGGTTAATATTTGGCGCTTTCACCGCCAAGGCCCGGGTTCAATTCCCGGTTTGGGAATACCTGTTTTAGATTCCTGGTGATGAA
>NW_003143931.1:0-43807 GCF_000003605.2 Saccoglossus kowalevskii | reverse complement strand
TCACGCACCATATTATGGATGTTAATTTTGGCATGGATACCGCACCATATTATGGACGTTAATTTTGGCATTGATACCGCGCCATATTATGAACGTTAATATTGGCATGGATACCGTGCCATATTATGGACGTTAATTTAGGTATGAATACCGCACCATATTATGGATGTTAATTTTGGCATGGATACCGCGCCATATTATGGACGTTAATTTTGGCATGGATACCACGTCATATTATGGACGTTAATTTAGGTATGGATACCGCACCATATTATGGACGTTAATTTTGGCATGGATATCGCGCCATATTATGGACGTTAATTTAGGTATGGATACCGCACCATATTATGGACGTTAATTTTGGCATGGATACCGCGCCATATTATGGATGTTAATTTTGGCATGGATACCGAGCCATATTATGGACATTAATTTTGGCATGGATACCGCGCCATATTATGGACGTTCATTTTGGCACGGATACTGCGCCATATTATGGACGTTAATTTTGGCATGAATACCGCGCCATATTATGGATGTTCATTTTGGCATGGATACCGTGCCATATTATGGACGTTAATTTTGGCATGGATACTGCGCAATATTATGGACGTTAATTTTGGCTGGATACCGCGCCTTATTATGGACGTTAATTTTGGCATGGATACCGCGCCATATTATGGACGTTAATTTTGGCATGGATACCGCACCATATTATGGACGTTAAATTTGGCTGGATACCGCGCCTTATTATGGACGTTAATTTTGGCATGGATACCGCGCCATATTATGGACGTTAATTTTGGCATGGATACCGCATCATATTATGGACGTTAATATTGGCATGGATACCGCGCCATATTATGGACGTTAATTTTGGCATGGATACCGCGCCATATTATGGACGTTAATTTTGGCTGGATACCGCGCCTTATTATGGACGTTAATTTTGGCATGGATACCGTGCCATATTATGGACGTTAATTTTGGCATGGATACCGCACCATATTATGGACGTTAATTTTGGCATCGATACCGCGCCATATTATGGACGTTAATGTTGGCATGGATACCGCGCCATATTATGGACGTTAATTTTGGCATGGATCCGCGCCATATTATGGACGTTAATTTTGGCATGGATACCGCGCCATATTATGGACTTTAATTTAGGTATGGATACCGCACCATATTATGGACGTTAATTTTGGCATGGATACCGCGCCATATTATGGACGTTAAAATTGGCATGGATACCGAGCCATATTATGTACGTTAATTTTGGCATGGATACCGCGCCATATTATGGACGTTAATTATTTTGGCATGGATACAGCGCCATATTATAGACGTTAATTTTGGCATCGATACCGCGCCATATTATGGACGTTACTTTTGGCACAGATACCGTGCCATATTATGGACGTTAATTTTGGCATGGATATCGCGCCATATTATGGACGTTAATTTAGGTATGGATACCACACCATATTATGGACGTTAATTTTGGCATGGATACCGCGCCATATTATGGATGTTAATTTTGGCATGGATACCGAGCCATATTATGGACATTAATTTTGGCATGGATACCGCGCCATATTATGGACGTTCATTTTGGCACGGATACTGCGCCATATTATGGACGTTAATTTTGGCATGAATACCGCGCCATATTATGGATGTTCATTTTGGCATGGATACCGTGCCATATTATGGACGTTAATTTTGGCATGGATACTGCGCAATATTATGGATGTTAATTTTGGCTGGATACCGCGCCTTATTATTGACGTTAATTTTGGCATGGATACCGCGCCATATTATGGACGTTAATTTTGGCATGGATACCGCACCATATTATGGACGTTAAATTTGGCTGGATACCGCGCCTTATTATGGACGTTAATTTTGGCATGGATACCGCGCCATATTATGGACGTTAATTTTGGCATGGATACCGCATCATATTATGGACGTTAATATTGGCATGGATACCGCGCCATATTATGGACGTTAATTTTGGCATGGATACCGCGCCATATTATGGACGTTAATTTTGGCTGGATACCGCGCCTTATTATGGACGTTAATTTTGGCATGGATACCGTGCCATATTATGGACGTTAATTTTGGCATGGATACCGCACCATATTATGGACGTTAATTTTGGCATCGATACCGCGCCATATTATGGACGTTAATGTTGGCATGGATACCGCGCCATATTATGGACGTTAATTTTGGCATGGATCCGCGCCATATTATGGACGTTAATTTTGGCATGGATACCGCGCCATATTATGGACTTTAATTTAGGTATGGATACCGCACCATATTATGGACGTTAATTTTGGCATGGATACCGCGCCATATTATGGACGTTAAAATTGGCATGGATACCGAGCCATATTATGGACGTTAATTTTGGCATGGATACCGCGCCATATTATGGACGTTAATTATTTTGGCATGGATACAGCGCCATATTATAGACGTTAATTTTGGCATCGATACCGCGCCATATTATGGACGTTACTTTTGGCACAGATACCGTGCCATATTATGGACGTTAATTTTGGCATGGATATCGCGCCATATTATGGACGTTAATTTAGGTATGGATACCGCACCATATTATGGACGTTAATTTTGGCATGGATACCGCGCCATATTATGGATGTTAATTTTGGCATGGATACCGAGCCATATTATGGACATTAATTTTGGCATGGATACCGCGCCATATTATGGACGTTCATTTTGGCACGGATACTGCGCCATATTATGGACGTTAATTTTGGCATGAATACCGCGCCATATTATGGACGTTAATTTTGGCATGGATACCGAGCCATATTATGGACGTTAATTGTGGCATGGATACCGCGCCATATTATGGACGTTAATTTAGGTATGGATACCGCACCATATTATGGACGTTAATTTTGGCATGGATACCGCGCCATATTATGGACGTTAATTTTGGCATGGATACCGCGTCATATTATGGATGTTAATTTTGGCATGGATACCGCGCCATATTATGGACGTTAATTTTCGCGTGGATACCGCGCCATATTATGGACGTTCATTTTGGCGTGGATACCGCGCCATTTTATGGACGTTCATTTTGGCACGGATACCGCGCCATATTATGGACGTTAATTTTGGCATGGATACCACGCCATATTATGGACATTAATTTTGGAACGGATACTGCGCCATATTATGGACGTTAATTTTGGCACGAATACCGCGCCATATTATGGACATTCATTTTGGCACGGATATCGCGCCATATTACGGACGTTAATTTTGGCACGGATACCGCGCCATATTATGGACGTAAATTTTGGCATGGATACCGCGCCATATTATGGACGTTAATTTTGGCATGGATACCACGCCATATTATGGACGTTAATTTAGGTAATGGTACCGCACCATATTATAGACGTTAATTTTGGCATGGATACCGCGCCATATTATAGACGTTAATTTTGGCATCGATACCGCGCCATATTATGGAAGTTAATTTTGTCATGGATACCGCGTCATATTATGGACGTTAATTTAGGTATTGATACCGCACCATATTATGGACGTTACTTTTGGCACAGATACCGTGCCATATTATGGACGTTAATTTTGGCATGGATACCACGCCATATTATGGACGTTAATTGTGGCATGGATACCGCGCCATATTATGGACATTAATTTAGGTATGGATACCGCACCATATTATGGACGTTAATTTTGGCATGGATACCGCGCCATATTATGGATGTTAATTTTGGCATGGATACCGCACCATATTATGGATGTTAATATTGGCATGGATACCGTGCCATATTATGGACGTTAATTTTGGCATGGATACCGCGCCATATTATGGACGTTAATTTTGGCATGGATACGGCGCCATATTATGGACATTAATTTTGGCACTGATACCGCGCCATATTATGGACGTTAATTTAGGTATTGATACCGCACCATATTATGGACGTTAATTTTGGCATGGATACCGCGACATATTATGGACGTTAATTTTGGCATGGATACCGCGCCATATTATGGACGTTAATTTTGGCATGGATACCGCGCCATATTATGGACGTTAATTATTTTGGCATGGATACTGCGCCATATTATAGACGTTAATTTTGGCATCGATACTGCGCCATATTATGGACGTTAATTATTTTGGCACGGATACCGCGCCATATTATAGACGTTAATTTTGGCATCGATACCGCTCCGTATTATGGACGTTACTTTTGGCACAGATACCGTGCCATATTATGGACGTTAATTTTGGCATGGATACCATGCCATATTTTGAACGTTAATTGAGGCATGGATACCGCGCCATATTATGGACATTAATTTAGGTATGGATACCGCACCATATTGTGGACGTTAATTTTGGCATGGATACCGCGCCATATTATGGACGTTAATTGTGGCATGGATACCGTGCCATATTATGGACGTTAATTTAGGTATGGATACCGCACCATATTATGGACGTTAATTTTGGCATGGATACCATGCCATATTAAGGACGTTAATTGTGGCATGGATACCGTGCCATATTATGGACGTTAATTTAGGTATGGATACCGCACCATATTATGGACGTTAATTTTGGCATGGATACCGCGCCATATTATGGACATTAATTTTGGCATGGATACCGCGCCATATTATGGACGTTAATTTTGGCATGGATACCGCGCCATATTATGGATGTTAATTTTGGCGTGGATACCGCGCCATATTATGGACGTTCATTTTGGCGTGGATACCGCGCCATTTTATGGACGTTCATTTTGGCACGGATACCGCGCCATATTATGGACGTTAATTTTGGCATGGATACCGCGCCATATTATGGACATTTATTTTGGAACGGATACTGCGCCATATTATGGACGTTAATTTTGGCACGAATACCGCGCCATATTATGGACATTCATTTTGGCACGGATATCGCGCCATATTACGGACGTTAATTTTGGCACGGATACCGCGCCATATTATGGACGTAAATTTTGGCATGGATACCGCGCCATATTATGGACGTTAATTTTGGCATGGATACCACGCCATATTATGGACGTTAATTTAGGTAATGGTACCGCACCATATTATGGACGTTAATTTTGGCATGGATACCGCGCCATATTATAGACGTTAATTTTGGCATCGATACCGCGCCATATTATGGAAGTTAATTTTGTCATGGATACCGCGTCATATTATGGACGTTAATTTAGGTATTGATACCGCACCATATTATGGACGTTACTTTTGGCACAGATACCGTGCCATATTATGGACGTTAATTTTGGCATGGATACCACGCCATATTATGGACGTTAATTGTGGCATGGATACCGCGCCATATTATGGATATTAATTTAGGTATGGATACTGCACCATATTATGGACGTTAATTTTGGCATGGATACCGCGCCATATTATGGACGTTAATTTTGGCATGGATACCGCACCATATTATGGATGTTAATTTTGGCATTGATACCGCGCCATATTATGGACGTTAATATTGGCATGGATACCGTGCCATATTATGGACGTTAATTTAGGTATGAATACCGCACCATATTATGGACGTTAATTTTGGCATGGATATCGCGCCATATTATGGACGTTAATTTTGGCATGGATACCGCGCCATATTATGGACGTTAATTTTGGCATGGATACGGCGCCATATTATGGACGTTAATTTTGGCACGGATACCGCGCCATATTATGGACGTTAATTTTGGCATGGATACCGCGCCATATTATGGACGTTAAAATTGGCATGGATACCGAGCCATATTATGGACGTTAATTTTGGCATGGATACCGCGCCATATTATGGACGTTAATTTTGGCATCGATACCGCGCCATATTATGGACGTTAATGTTGGCATGGATACCGCGCCATATTATGGACGTTAATTTTGGCATGGATCCGCGCCATATTATGGACATTAATTTTGGCATGGATACCGCGCCATATTATGGACGTTAATTTAGGTATGGATACCGCACCATATTATGGACGTTAATTTTGGCATGGATACCGCGCCATATTATGGACGTTAAAATTGGCATGGATACCGAGCCATATTATGGACGTTAATTTTGGCATGGATACCGCGCCATATTATGGACGTTAATTATTTTGGCATGGATACAGCGCCATATTATAGACGTTAATTTTGGCATCGATACCGCGCCATATTATGGACGTTACTTTTGGCACAGATACTGTGCCATATTATGGACGTTAATTTTGGCATGGATACCATGCCATATTATGGACGTTAATTGTGGCATGGATACCGCGCCATATTATGGACGTTAATTTAGGTATGGATACCGCACCATATTATGGACGTTAATTTTGGCATGGATACCGCGCCATATTATGGACGTTAATTTTGGCATGGATACCGCGCCATATTATGGACGTTAATTTTGGCATGGATACCGCGCCATATTATGGATGTTAATTTTGGCGTGGATACCGCGCCATATTATGGACGTTCATTTTGGCGTGATACCGCGCCATTTTATGGACGTTCATTTTGGCACGGATACCGCGCCATATTATGGACGTTAATTTTGGCATGGATACCGCGCCATATTATGGACGTTTATTTTGGAACGGATACTGCGCCATATTATGGACGTTAATTTTGGCATGGATACCGCGCCATATTATGGACGTTAATTTTGGCATGGATACCGCGCCATATTATGGACGTTAATTATTTTGGCATGGATACTGCGCCATATTATAGACGTTAATTTTGGCATCGATACTGCGCCATATTATGGACGTTAATTATTTTGGCACGGATACCGCGCCATATTATAGACGTTAATTTTGGCATCGATACCGCTCCATATTATGGACGTTACTTTTGGCACAGATACCATGCCATATTATGGACGTTAATTTTGGCATGGATACCACGCCATATTATGAACGTTAATTGAGGCATGGATACCGCGCCATATTATGGACGTTAATTTTGGCATGAATACTGCCCCCACATTATGGATGTTAATCTTGGCATGGATACCGCGCCATATTATGGACGTTAATTTAGGTATGGATACCGCACCATATTATGGACGTTAATTTTGGCATGGATACCGCGCCATATTATGGACGTTAATTTTGGCATGGATACCGCGCCATACATGTATTATGGACGTTAATTTTGGCATGGATATCGCGCCATATTATGGACGTTAATTTAGATATGGATACCGCACCATATTATGGACGTTAATTTTGGCATGGATACCGCGCCATATTATGGATGTTAATTTTGGCATGGATACCGAGCCATAATATGGACATTAATTTTGGCATGGATACCGCGCCATATTATGGACGTTCATTTTGGCACGGATACTGCGCCATATTATGGACGTTAATTTTGGCATGGATACCGCGACATATTATGGACGTTAATTTTGGCATGGATACCGTGCCATATTATGGACATTAATTTTGGCATGGATACCGAGCCATATTATGGACATTAATTTTGGCATGGATACCGCGCCATATTATGGACATTCATTTTGGCACGGATACTGCGCCATATTATGGACGTTAATTTTGGCATGAATACCGCGCCATATTATGGATGTTCATTTTGGCATGGATACCGTGCCATATTATGGACGTTAATTTTGGCATGGATACTGCGCAATATTATGGACGTTAATTTTGGCTGGATACCGCGCCTTATCATGGACGTTAATTTTGGCATGGATACCGCGCCATATTATGGACGTTAATTTTGGCATGGATACCGCACCATATTATGGACGTTAATTGTGGCATGGATACCGCGCCATATTATGGACGTTAATTTAGGTATGGATACCGCACCATATTATGGACGTTAATTTTGGCATGGATACCGCATCATATTATGGACGTTAATATTGGCATGGATACCGCGCCATATTATGGACGTTAATTTTGGCATGGATACCGCGCCATATTATGGACGTTAATTTTTGCTGGATACCGCGCCTTATTATGGACGTTAATTTTGGCATGGATATCGTGCCATATTATGGACGTTAATTTTGGCATGGATACCGCACCATATTATGGACGTTAATTTTGGCATCGATACCGCGCCATATTATGGACGTTAATGTTGGCATGGATACCGCGCCATATTATGGACGTTAATTTTGGCATGGATCCGCGCCATATTATGGACATTAATTTTGGCATGGATACCGCGCCATATTATGGACGTTAATTTAGGTATGGATACCGCACCATATTATGGACGTTAATTTTGGCATGGATACCACGCCATATTATGGACGTTAAAATTGGCATGGATACCGAGCCATATTATGGACGTTAATTTTGGCATGGATACCGCACCATATTATGGACGTTAATTTTGGCATGGATACCGCGCCATATTATGGACGTTAATTATTTTGGCATGGATACAGCGCCATATTATAGACGTTAATTTTGGCATCGATACCGCACCATATTATGGACGTTACTTTTGGCACAGATACCGCGTCATATTATGGACGTTAATTTTGGCATGGATACCGCGCCATATTATGGACGTTTATTTTGGAACGGATACTGCGCCATATTATGGACGTTAATTTTGGCATGGATACCGCGCCATATTATGGACGTTAATTTTGGCATGGATACCGCGCCATATTATGGACGTTAATTATTTTGGCATGGATACTGCGCCATATTATAGACGTTAATTTTGGCATCGATACTGCGCCATATTATGGACGTTAATTATTTTGGCATGGATACCGCACCATATTATGGACATTAATTTTGGCATGGATACCGCACCATATTATGGACGTTAATTTTGGCATGGATACCGCGCCATATTATGGACATTAATTTTGGCATGGATACCGCGCCATATTATGGACGTTAATTTTGGCATGGATACCGCGCCATATTATGGACGTTAATTATTTTGGCGTGGATACTGCGCCATATTATAGACGTTTATTTTGGCATCGATACTGCGCCATATTATGGACGTTAATTATTTTGGCACGGATACCGCACCATATTATAGACGTTAATTTTGGCATCGATACCGCGCCATATTATGGACGTTAATTTTGGCATGGATACCACGTCATATTATGGACGTTAATTTAGGTATGGATACCACACCATATTATGGACGTTAATTTTGGCATGGATATCGCGCCATATTATGGACGTTAATTTAGGTATGGATACCGCACCATATTATGGACATTAATTTTGGCATGGATACCGCGCCATATTATGGACGTTCATTTTGGCACGGATACTGCGCCATATTATGGACGTTAATTTTGGCATGAATACCGCGCCATATTATGGACGTTAATTTTGGCATGGATACCGTGCCATATTATGGACGTTAATTTTGGCATGGATACCGCGCCATATTATGGACGTTAATTTTGGCACGGATACCGCGCCATATTATGGACGTTAATTTTGGCATGGATACCACGCCATATTATGAACCTTAATTGTGGCATGGATACCGCGCCATATTATGGACATTAATTTAGGTATGGATACCGCACCATATTGTGGACGTTAATTTTGGCATGGATACCGCGCCATATTATGGACGTTAATATTGGCATGGATACCGCACCATATTATGGACGTTAATTTTGGCATGGATACCGCACCATATTATGGACGTTAATTTTGGCATGGATACCGTGCCATATTATGGACGTTAATTTAAGTATGAATACCGCACCATATTATGGACGTTAATTTTGGCATGGATACCGCGCCATATTATGGACGTTAATTTTGGCATGCATACCGTGCCATATTATGGACGTTAATTTTAGCATGGATACTGCGCCATATTATAGACGTTAATTTTGGCATCGATACTGCGCCGTATTATGGACGTTAATTATTTTGGCACGGATACCGCACCATATTATAGACGTTAATTTTGGCATCGATACCACTCCATATTATGGACGTTACTTTTGGCACAGATACCGTGCCATATTATGGACGTTAATTTTGGCATGGATACCACGTCATATTATGAACGTTAATTGTGGCATGGATACCGCGCCATATTATGGACGTTAATTTTGGCATGGATACCACGCCATATTATGAACCTTAATTGTGGCATGGATACCGCGCCATATTATGGACATTAATTTAGGTATGGATACCGCACCATATTGTGGACGTTAATTTTGGCATGGATACCGTGCCATATTATGGACGTTAATATTGGCATGCATACCGTGCCATATTATGGACGTTAATTTTGGCATGGATACCGCACCATATTATGGACGTTAATTTAGGTATTGATACCGCACCATATTATGGACATTAATTTTGGCATGGATACCGCGCCATATTATGGACGTTAATTTTGGCATGGATACCGCGCCATATTATGGACGTTAATTTTGGCATGGATACCGCGCCATATTATGGACGTTAATTATTTTGGCATGGATACTGCGCCATATTATAGACGTTAATTTTGGCATCGATACTGCGCCATATTATGGACGTTACTTTTGGCACAGATACCGCACCATATTATGGACGTTAATTTTGGCATGGATACCGTGCCATATTATGGACGTTAATTTAAGTATGAATACCGCACCATATTATGGACGTTAATTTTGGCACGGATACCGCGCCATATTATGGACGTTAATTTTGGCATGGATACTGTGCCATATTATGGACGTTAATTTTGGCATGGATACCGCGCCATATTATGGACGTTAATTTTGGCACGGATACCGCGCCATATTATGGACGTTAATTTTGGCATGGATACCACGCCATATTATGAACCTTAATTGTGGCATGGATACCGCGCCATATTATGGACATTAATTTAGGTATGGATACCGCACCATATTGTGGACGTTAATTTTGGCATGGATACCGCGCCATATTATGGACGTTAATATTGGCATGGATACCGCACCATATTATGGACGTTAATTTTGGCATGGATACCGCACCATATTATGGACGTTAATTTTGGCATGGATACCGTGCCATATTATGGACGTTAATTTAAGTATGAATACCGCACCATATTATGGACGTTAATTTTGGCATGGATACCGCGCCATATTATGGACGTTAATTTTGGCATGGATACCGTGCCATATTATGGACGTTAATTTTGGCATGGATATCGCGCCATATTATGGACGTTAATTTTGGAACAGATACCGCGCCATATTATGGACGTTAATTTTGGCACGGATACCGCACCATATTATGGACGTTAATTTTGGCATGGATACTGTGCCATATTATGGACATTAATTTTGGCATGGATACCACGCCATATTATGGACGTTAATTTAGGTAATGGTACCGCACCATATTATGGACGTTAATTTTGGCATGGATACCGCGCCATATTATAGACGTTAATTTTGGCATCGATACCGCGCCATATTATGGACGTTAATTTTGGCATGAATACTGCCCCACATTATGGACGTTAATTTAGGTATGAATACCGCACCATATTATGGACGTTAATTTTGGCATGGATATCGCGCCATATTATGGACGTTAATTTTGGCATGGATACCGCGCCATATTATGGACGTTAATTTTGGCATGGATACGGCGCCATATTATGGACGTTAATTTTGGCACGGATACCGCGCCATATTATGGACGTTAATTTAGGTATTGATACCGCACCATATTATGGACGTTAATTTTGGCATGGATACCGCGACATATTATGGACGTTAATTTTGGCATGGATACCGCGCCATATTATGGACGTTAATTTTGGCATGGATACCGAGCCATATTATGGACATTAATTTTGGCATGGATACCGCGCCATATTATGGACGTTCATTTTGGCACGGATACTGCGCCATATTATGGACGTTAATTTTGGCATGGATACTGCGCAATATTATGGACGTTAATTTTGGCTGGATACCGCGCCTTATCATGGACGTTAATTTTGGCATGGATACCGCGCCATATTATGGACGTTAATTTTGGCATGGATACCGCACCATATTATGGACGTTAATTGTGGCATGGATACCGCGCCATATTATGGACGTTAATTTAGGTATGGATACTGCACCATATTATGGACGTTAATTTTGGCATGGATACCGCATCATATTATGGACGTTAATATTGGCATGGATACCGCGCCATATTATGGACGTTAATTTTGGCATGGATACCGCACCATATTATGGACGTTCATTTTGGCACGGATACTGCGCCATATTATGGACGTTAATTTTGGCATGAATACCGCGCCATATTATGGACGTTAATATTGGCATGGATACCGCACCATATTATGGACGTTAATTTTGGCATGGATACCGCACCATATTATGGACGTTAATTTTGGCATGGATACCGTGCCATATTATGGACGTTAATTTAAGTATGAATACCGCACCATATTATGGACGTTAATTTTGGCATGGATACCGCGCCATATTATGGACGTTAATTTTGGCATGCATACCGTGCCATATTATGGACGTTAATTTTAGCATGGATACTGCGCCATATTATAGACGTTAATTTTGGCATCGATACTGCGCCGTATTATGGACGTTAATTATTTTGGCACGGATACCGCGCCATATTATAGACGTTAATTTTGGCATCGATACCACTCCATATTATGGACGTTACTTTTGGCACAGATACCGTGCCATATTATGGACGTTAATTTTGGCAT
This sequence comes from Saccoglossus kowalevskii, assembly GCF_000003605.2. NCBI lineage: Eukaryota > Metazoa > Hemichordata > Enteropneusta > Harrimaniidae > Saccoglossus > Saccoglossus kowalevskii. The sequence continues at coordinate 30,970 of NW_003143931.1, read as the reverse complement.
GGATACCACGCCATATTATGAACGTTAATTGTGGCATGGATACCGCGCCATATTATGGACATTAATTTAGGTATGGATACCGCACCATATTGTGGACGTTAATTTTGGCATGGATACCGCGCCATATTATGGACGTTAATTTTGGCATGGATACCGCACCATATTATGGACGTTAATTTTGGCATTGATACCGCGCCATATTATGGACGTTAATATTGGCATGGATACCGTGCCATATTATGGACGTTAATTTAGGTATGAATACCGCACCATATTATGGATGTTAATTTTGGCATGGATATCGCGCCATATTATGGACGTTAATTTTGGCATGGATACCGCGCCATATTATGGACGTTAATTTTGGCATGGATATCGCGCCATATTATGGACGTTAATTTTGGCACGGATACCGCGCCATATTATGGACGTTAATTTAGGTATTGATACCGCACCATATTATGGACATTAATTTTGGCATGGATACCGCGCCATATTATGGACGTTAATTTTGGCATGGATACCGCGCCATATTATGGACGTTAATTTTGGCATGGATACCGCGCCATATTATGGACGTTAATTATTTTGGCATGGATACTGCGCCATATTATAGACGTTAATTTTGGCATCGATACTGCGCCATATTATGGACGTTACTTTTGGCACAGATACCGCACCATATTATGGACGTTAATTTTGGCATGGATACCGTGCCATATTATGGACGTTAATTTAAGTATGAATACCGCACCATATTATGGACGTTAATTTTGGCATGGATACCGCGCCATATTATGGACGTTAATTTTGGCATGGATACCGTGCCATATTATGGACGTTAATTTTGGCATGGATACCGCGCCATATTATGGACGTTAATTTTGGCACGGATACCGCGCCATATTATGGACGTTAATTTTGGCATGGATACCACGCCATATTATGAACCTTAATTGTGGCATGGATACCGCGCCATATTATGGACATTAATTTAGGTATGGATACCGCACCATATTGTGGACGTTAATTTTGGCATGAATACCGCGCCATATTATGGACGTTAATATTGGCATGGATACCGCACCATATTATGGACGTTAATTTTGGCATGGATACCGCACCATATTATGGACGTTAATTTAGGTATTGATACCGCACCATATTATGGACATTAATTTTGGCATGGATACCGCGCCATATTATGGACGTTAATTTTGGCATGGATACCGCGCCATATTATGGACGTTAATTTTGGCATGGATACGGCGCCATATTATGGACGTTAATTATTTTGGCATGGATACTGCGCCATATTATAGACGTTAATTTTGGCATCGATACTGCGCCATATTATGGACGTTACTTTTGGCACAGATACCGCACCATATTATGGACGTTAATTTTGGCATGGATACCGTGCCATATTATGGACGTTAATTTAAGTATGAATACCGCACCATATTATGGACGTTAATTTTGGCATGGATACCGCGCCATATTATGGACGTTAATTTTGGCATGGATACCGTGCCATATTATGGACGTTAATTTTGGCATGGATACCGCGCCATATTATGGACGTTAATTTTGGCACGGATACCGCGCCATATTATGGACGTTAATTTTGGCATGGATACCACGCCATATTATGAACCTTAATTGTGGCATGGATACCGCGCCATATTATGGACATTAATTTAGGTATGGATACCGCACCATATTGTGGACGTTAATTTTGGCATGGATACCGCGCCATATTATGGACGTTAATATTGGCATGGATACCGCACCATATTATGGACGTTAATTTTGGCATGGATACCGCACCATATTATGGACGTTAATTTTGGCATGGATACCGTGCCATATTATGGACGTTAATTTAAGTATGAATACCGCACCATATTATGGACGTTAATTTTGGCATGGATACCGCGCCATATTATGGACGTTAATTTTGGCATGCATACCGTGCCATATTATGGACGTTAATTTTAGCATGGATACTGCGCCATATTATAGACGTTAATTTTGGCATCGATACTGCGCCGTATTATGGACGTTAATTATTTTGGCACGGATACCGCACCATATTATAGACGTTAATTTTGGCATCGATACCACTCCATATTATGGACGTTACTTTTGGCACAGATACCGTGCCATATTATGGACGTTAATTTTGGCATGGATACCACGCCATATTATGAACGTTAATTGTGGCATGGATACCGCGCCATATTATGGACGTTAATTTTGGCATGGATACCGTGCCATATTATGGACGTTAATTAGGTATGATACGCACCATATATGGACGTAATTTTGGCATGGATACCGCGCCATATATGGACATTAATTTTGGCATGGATACCGCGCCATATTATGGACGTTAATTTTGGCATGGATACCGCGCCATATTATGGACGTTAATAATTTTGGCGTGGATACTGCGCCATATTATAGACGTTTATTTTGGCATCGATACTGCGCCATATTATGGACGTTAATTATTTTGGCACGGATACCGCACCATATTATAGACGTTAATTTTGGCATCGATACCGCGCTATATTATGGACGTTAATTTTGGCATGGATACCACGTCATATTATGGACGTTAATTTAGGTATGGATACCACACCATATTATGGACGTTAATTTTGGCATGGATATCGCGCCATATTATGGACGTTAATTTAGGTATGGATACCGCACCATATTATGGACGTTAATTTTGGCATGGATACCGCGCCATATTATGGATGTTAATTTTGGCATGGATACCGTGCCATATTATGGACATTAATTTTGGCATGGATACCGCGCCATATTATGGACGTTAATTTAGGCATGAATGCCGTGCCATATTATGGATGTTCATTTTGGCATGGATACCGTGCCATATTATGGACGTTAATTTTGGCATGGATACTGCGCAATATTATGGACGTTAATTTTGGCTGGATACAGCGCCTTATTATGGACGTTAATTTTGGCATGGATACCGCGCCATATTATGGACGTTAATTTTGGCATGGATACCGCACCATATTATGGACGTTAAATTTGGCTGGATACCGCGCCTTATTATGGACGTTAATTTTGGCATGGATACCGCGCCATATTATGGACGTTAATTTTTGCTGGATACCGCGCCTTATTATGGACGTTAATTTTGGCATGGATATCGTGCCATATTATGGACGTTAATTTTGGCATGGATACCGCACCATATTATGGACGTTAATTTTGGCATCGATACCGCGCCATATTATGGACGTTAATGTTGGCATGGATACCGCGCCATATTATGGACGTTAATTTTGGCATGGATCCGCGCCATATTATGGACATTAATTTTGGCATGGATACCGCGCCATATTATGGACGTTAATTTAGGTATGGATACCGCACCATATTATGGACGTTAATTTTGGCATGGATACCACACCATATTATGGACGTTAAAATTGGCATGGATACCGAGCCATATTATGGACGTTAATTTTGGCATGGATACCGCACCATATTATGGACGTTAATTTTGGCATGGATACCGCGCCATATTATGGACGTTAATTATTTTGGCATGGATACAGCGCCATATTATAGACGTTAATTTTGGCATCGATACCGCACCATATTATGGACGTTACTTTTGGCACAGATACCGCGTCATATTATGGACGTTAATTTTGGCATGGATACCGCGCCATATTATGGACGTTTATTTTGGAACGGATACTGCGCCATATTATGGACGTTAATTTTGGCATGGATACCGCGCCATATTATGGACGTTAATTTTGGCATGGATACCGCGCCATATTATGGACGTTAATTATTTTGGCATGGATACTGCGCCATATTATAGACGTTAATTTTGGCATCGATACTGCGCCATATTATGGACGTTAATTATTTTGGCATGGATACCGCGCCATATTATAGACGTTAATTTTGGCATCGATACCGCTCCATATTATGGACGTTACTTTTGGCACAGATACCGTGCCATATTATGGACGTTAATTTTGGCATGGATACCACGCCATATTATGAACGTTAATTGAGGCATGGATACCGCGCCATATTATGGACGTTAATTTTGGCATGAATACTGCCCCACGTTATGGATGTTAATCTTGGCATGGATACCGCGCCATATTATGGACGTTAATTTAGGTATGGATACCGCACCATATTATGGACGTTAATTTTGGCATGGATACCGCGCCATATTATGGACGTTAATTTTGGCATGGATACCGCGCCATATTATGGACGTTAATTTTGGCATGGATACCGCATCATATTATGGACGTTAATTTAGGTATGGATACCGCACCATATTATGGACGTTAATTTTGGCATGGATATCGCGCCATATTATGGACGTTAATTTAGATATGGATACCGCACCATATTATGGACGTTAATTTTGGCATGGATACCGCGCCATATTATGGATGTTAATTTTGGCATGGATACCGAGCCATATTATGGACATTAATTTTGGCATGGATACCGCGCCATATTATGGACGTTCATTTTGGCACGGATACTGCGCCATATTATGGACGTTAATTTTGGCATGAATACCGCGCCATATTATGGATGTTCATTTTGGCATGGATACCGTGCCATATTATGGACGTTAATTTTGGCATGGATACTGCGCAATATTATGGACGTTAATTTTGGCTGGATACCGCGCCTTATTATGGACGTTAATTTTGGCATGGATACCGCGCCATATTATGGACGTTAATTTTGGCATGGATACCGCACCATATTATGGACGTTAAATTTGGCTGGATACCGCGCCTTATTATGGACGTTAATTTTGGCATGGATACCGCGCCATATTATGGACGTTAATTTTGGCATGGATACCGCATCATATTATGGATGTTAATATTGGCATGGATACCGCGCCATAATATGGACGTTAATTTTGGCATGGATACCGCGCCATATTATGGACGTTAATTTTGGCTGGATACCGCGCCTTATTATGGACGTTAATTTTGGCATGGATACCGTGCCATATTATGGAAGTTAATTTTGGCATGGATACCGCACCATATTATGGACGTTAATTTTGGCATCGATACCGCGCCATATTATGGACGTTAATGTTGGCATGGATACCGCGCCATATTATGGACGTTAATTTTGGCATGGATCCGCGCCATATTATGGACGTTAATTTTGGCATGGATACCACGCCATATTATGGACGTTAATTTAGGTATGGATACCGCACCATATTATGGACGTTAATTTTGGCATGGATACCGCGCCATATTATGGACGTTAAAATTGGCATGGATACCGAGCCATATTATGGACGTTAATTTTGGCATGGATACCGCGCCATATTATGGACGTTAATTATTTTGGCATGGATACAGCGCCATATTATAGATGTTAATTTTGGCATCGATACCGCGCCATATAATGGACGTTACTTTTGGCACAGATACCGTGCCATATTATGGACGTTAATTTTGGCATGGATACCACGCCATATTATGGACGTTAATTGTGGCATGGGTACCGCGCCATATTATGGACGTTAATTTAGGTATGGATACCGCACCATATTATGGACGTTAATTTTGGCATGGATACCGCATCATATTATGGACGTTAATATTGGCATGGATACCGCGCCATATTATGGACGTTAATTTTGGCATGGATACCGCATCATATTATGGATGTTAATATTGGCATGGATACCGCGCCATAATATGGACGTTAATTTTGGCATGGATACCGCGCCATATTATGGACGTTAATTTTGGCTGGATACCGCGCCTTATTATGGACGTTAATTTTGGCATGGATACCGTGCCATATTATGGAAGTTAATTTTGGCATGGATACCGCACCATATTATGGACGTTAATTTTGGCATCGATACCGCGCCATATTATGGACGTTAATGTTGGCATGGATACCGCGCCATATTATGGACGTTAATTTTGGCATGGATCCGCGCCATATTATGGACGTTAATTTTGGCATGGATACCACGCCATATTATGGACGTTAATTTAGGTATGGATACCGCACCATATTATGGACGTTAATTTTGGCATGGATACCGCGCCATATTATGGACGTTAAAATTGGCATGGATACCGAGCCATATTATGGACGTTAATTTTGGCATGGATACCGCGCCATATTATGGACGTTAATTATTTTGGCATGGATACAGCGCCATATTATAGATGTTAATTTTGGCATCGATACCGCGCCATATAATGGACGTTACTTTTGGCACAGATACCGTGCCATATTATGGACGTTAATTTTGGCATGGATACCACGCCATATTATGGACGTTAATTGTGGCATGGGTACCGCGCCATATTATGGACGTTAATTTAGGTATGGATACCGCACCATATTATGGACGTTAATTTTGGCATGGATACCGCATCATATTATGGACGTTAATATTGGCATGGATACCGCGCCATATTATGAACGTTAATTTTGGCATGGATACCGCGCCATATTATGGACGTTAATTTTGGCTGGATACCGCGCCTTATTATGGACGTTAATTTTGGCATGGATATCGTGCCATATTATGGACATTAATTTTGGCATGGATACCGCACCATATTATGGACGTTAATTTTGGCATCGATACCGCGCCATATTATGGACGTTAATGTTGGCATGGATACCGCGCCATATTATGGACGTTAATTTTGGCATGGATCCGCGCCATATTATGGACATTAATTTTGGCATGGATACCGCGCCATATTATGGACGTTAATTTAGGTATGGATACCGCACCATATTATGGACGTTAATTTTGGCATGGATACCGCGCCATATTATGGACGTTAAAATTGGCATGGATACCGAGCCATATTATGGACGTTAATTTTGGCATGGATACCGCGCCATATTATGGACGTTAATTATTTTGGCATGGATACCGCACCATATTATGGACGTTAATTTTGGCATCGATACCGCGCCATATTATAGACGTTAATTTTGGCATCGATACCGCACCATATTATGGACGTTACTTTTGGCACAGATACCGCGTCATATTATGGACGTTAATTTTGGCATGGATACCGCGCCATATTATGGACGTTTATTTTGGAACGGATACTGCGCCATATTATGGACGTTAATTTTGGCATGGATACCGCGCCATATTATGGACGTTAATTTTGGCATGGATACCGCGCCATATTATGGACGTTAATTATTTTGGCATGGATACTGCGCCATATTATAGACGTTAATTTTGGCATCGATACTGCGCCATATTATGGACGTTAATTATTTTGGCATGGATACCGCGCCATATTATAGACGTTAATTTTGGCATCGATACCGCTCCATATTATGGACGTTACTTTTGGCACAGATACCGTGCCATATTATGGACGTTAATTTTGGCATGGATACCACGCCATATTATGAACGTTAATTGAGGCATGGATACCGCGCCATATTATGGACGTTAATTTTGGCATGAATACTGCCCCACGTTATGGATGTTAATCTTGGCATGGATACCGCGCCATATTATGGACGTTAATTTAGGTATGGATACCGCACCATATTATGGACGTTAATTTTGGCATGGATACCGCGCCATATTATGGACGTTAATTTTGGCATGGATACCGCGCCATATTATGGACGTTAATTTTGGCATGGATACCGCATCATATTATGGACGTTAATTTAGGTATGGATACCGCACCATATTATGGACGTTAATTTTGGCATGGATATCGCGCCATATTATGGACGTTAATTTAGATATGGATACCGCACCATATTATGGACGTTAATTTTGGCATGGATACCGCGCCATATTATGGATGTTAATTTTGGCATGGATACCGAGCCATATTATGGATGTTAATTTTGGCATGGATACCGAGCCATATTATGGACATTAATTTTGGCATGGATACCGCGCCATATTATGGACGTTCATTTTGGCACGGATACTGCGCCATATTATGGACGTTAATTTTGGCATGAATACCGCGCCATATTATGGATGTTCATTTTGGCATGGATACCGTGCCATATTATGGACGTTAATTTTGGCATGGATACTGCGCAATATTATGGACGTTAATTTTGGCTGGATACCGCGCCTTATTATGGACGTTAATTTTGGCATGGATACCGCGCCATATTATGGACGTTAATTTTGGCATGGATACCGCACCATATTATGGACGTTAAATTTGGCTGGATACCGCGCCTTATTATGGACGTTAATTTTGGCATGGATACCGCGCCATATTATGGACGTTAATTTTGGCATGGATACCGCATCATATTATGGATGTTAATATTGGCATGGATACCGCGCCATAATATGGACGTTAATTTTGGCATGGATACCGCGCCATATTATGGACGTTAATTTGGCATGGATACCGCGCCATATATGGACGTTAATTTGGCACGGATACCGCGCCATATTATGGACGTTATTTAGGTATTGATACCGCACCATATTATGGACATTAATTTTGGCATGGATACCGCGCCATATTATGGACGTTAATTTTGGCATGGATACCGCGCCATATTATGGACGTTAATTTTGGCATGGATACCGCGCCATATTATGGACGTTAATTATTTTGGCATGGATACTGCGCCATATTATAGACGTTAATTTTGGCATTGATACTGCGCCATATTATGGACGTTACTTTTGGCACAGATACCGCACCATATTATGGACGTTAATTTTGGCATGGATACCGTGCCATATTATGGACGTTAATTTAAGTATGAATACCGCACCATATTATGGACGTTAATTTTGGCATGGATACCGCGCCATATTATGGACGTTAATTTTGGCATGGATACCGTGCCATATTATGGACGTTAATTTTGGCATGGATACCGCGCCATATTATGGACGTTAATTTTGGCACGGATACCGCGCCATATTATGGACGTTAATTTTGGCATGGATACCACGCCATATTATGAACCTTAATTGTGGCATGGATACCGCGCCATATTATGGACATTAATTTAGGTATGGATACCGCACCATATTGTGGACGTTAATTTTGGCATGGATACCGCGCCATATTATGGACGTTAATTTTGGCATGGATACCGCACCATATTATGGACGTTAATTTTGGCATGGATACCGCACCATATTATGGACGTTAATTTTGGCATGGATACCGTGCCATATTATGGACGTTAATTTAAGTATGAATACCGCACCATATTATGGACGTTAATTTTGGCATGGATACCGCGCCATATTATGGACGTTAATTTTGGCATGCATATCGTGCCATATTATGGACGTTAATTTTAGCATGGATACTGTGCCATATTATAGACGTTAATTTTGGCATCGATACTGCGCCGTATTATGGACGTCAATTATTTTGGCATGGATACCGCGCCATATTATAGACGTTAATTTTGGCATCGATACCACTCCATATTATGGACGTTACTTTTGGCACAGATACCGTGCCATATTATGGACGTTAATTTTGGCATGGATACCACGCCATATTATGAACGTTAATTGTGGCATGGATACCGCGCCATATTATGGACATTAATTTAGGTATGGATACCGCACCATATTGTGGACGTTAATTTTGGCATGGATACCGCGCCATATTATGGACGTTAATTTTGGCATGGATACCGCACCATATTATGGACGTAAATTTTGGCATGGATACCGCGCCATATTATGGACGTTAATTTTGGCATGGATACCACGCCATATTATGGACGTTAATTTAGGTAATGGTACCGCACCATATTATGGACGTTAATTTTGGCATGGATACCGCGCCATATTATAGACGTTAAATTTGGCATCGATACCGCGCCATATTATGGAAGTTAATTTTGGCATGAATACCGCCCCATATTATGGACGTTAATTTTGGCATGGATACCGCGTCATATTATGGACGTTAATTTAGGTATTGATACCGCACCATATTATGGATGTTAATTTTGGCATGGATACCGCGCCATATTATGGACGTTAATTTTGGCATGGATACCGCGCCATATTATGGACGTTAATTTTGGCATGGATACCGCGCCATATTATGGACGTTAATTATTTTGGCATGGATACTGCGCCATATTATAGACGTTAATTTTGGCATCGATACTGCGCCATATTATGGACGTTAATTATTTTGGCACGGATACCGCGCCATATTATAGACGTTAATTTTGGCATTGATACCGCGCCATATTATGGACGTTACTTTTGGCACAGATACCGTGCCATATAATGGACGTTAATTTTGGCATGGATACCACGCCATATTATGGACGTTAATTGTGGCATGGATACCGCGCCATATTATGGACATTAATTTAGGTATGGATACCGCACCATATTATGGACGTTAATTTTGGCATGGATACCGCGCCATATTATGGACGTTAATTTTGGCATGGATACCGCACCATATTATGGACGTTAATTTTGGCATTGATACCGCGCCATATTATGAACGTTAATATTGGCATGGATACCGTGCCATATTATGGACGTTAATTTAGGTATGAATACCGCACCATATTATGGATGTTAATTTTGGCATGGATATCGCGCCATATTATGGACGTTAATTTTGGCATGGATACCGCGCCATACTATGGACGTTAATTTTGGCATGGATATCGCGCCATATTATGGACGTTAATTTTGGCACGGATACCGCGCCATATTATGGACGTTAATTTAGGTATTGATACCGCACCATATTATGGACATTAATTTTGGCATGGATACTGCGCCATATTATGGACGTTAATTTTGGCATGGATACCGCGCCATATTATGGACGTTAATTTTGGCATGGATACCGCGCCATATTATGGTCGTTAATTATTTTGGCATGGATACTGCGCCATATTATAGACGTTAATTTTGGCATCGATACTGCACCATATTATGGACGTTACTTTTGGCACAGATACCGCACCATATTATGGACGTTAATTTTGGCATGGATACCGTGCCATATTATGGACGTTAATTTAAGTATGAATACCGCACCATATTATGGATGTTAATTTTGGCATGGATACCGCGCCTTATTATGGACGTTAATTTTGGCATGGATACCGTGCCATATTATGGACGTTAATTTTGGCATGGATACCGCGCCATATTATGGACGTTAATTTTGGCACGGATACCGCGCCATATTATGGACGTTAATTTTGGCATGGATACCACGCCATATTATGAACCTTAATTGTGGCATGGATACCGCGCCATATTATGGACATTAATTTAGGTATGGATACCGCACCATATTGTGGACGTTAATTTTGGCATGGATACCGCGCCATATTATGGACGTTAATATTGGCATGGATACCGCACCATATTATGGACGTTAATTTTGGCATGGATACCGCGCCATATTATGGACGTTAATTATTTTGGCATGGATACAGCGCCATATTATAGACGTTAATTTTGGCATCGATACCGCGCCATATTATGGACGTTACTTTTGGCACAGATACCGTGCCATATTATGGACGTTAATTTTGGCATGGATATCGCGCCATATATGGACGTTAATATTGGCATGGATACCGCACCATATTATGGACGTTAATTTTGGCATGGATACCGCACCATATTATGGACGTTAATTTTGGCATGGATACCGTGCCATATTATGGACGTTAATTTAAGTATGAATACCGCACCATATTATGGACGTTAATTTTGGCATGGATACCGCGCCATATTATGGACGTTAATTTTGGCATGCATACCGTGCCATATTATGGACGTTAATTTTAGCATGGATACTGCGCCATATTATAGACGTTAATTTTGGCATCGATACTGCGCCGTATTATGGACGTTAATTATTTTGGCACGGATACCGCGCCATATTATAGACGTTAATTTTGGCATCGATACCACTCCATATTATGGACGTTACTTTTGGCACAGATACCGTGCCATATTATGGATGTTAATTTTGGCATGGATACCGCGCCATATTATGGACGTTAATTTTGGCATGGATACCGCGCCATATTATGGACGTTAATTTTGGCATGGATACCGCGCCATATTATGGACGTTAATTATTTTGGCATGGATACTGCGCCATATTATAGACGTTAATTTTGGCATCGATACTGCGCCATATTATGGACGTTAATTATTTTGGCACGGATACCGCGCCATATTATAGACGTTAATTTTGGCATTGATACCGCGCCATATTATGGACGTTACTTTTGGCACAGATAACGTGCCATATAATGGACGTTAATTTTGGCATGGATACCACGCCATATTATGGACGTTAATTGTGGCATGGATACCGCGCCATATTATGGACATTAATTTAGGTATGGATACCGCACCATATTATGGACGTTAATTTTGGCATGGATACCGCGCCATATTATGGACGTTAATTTTGGCATGGATACCGCACCATATTATGGACGTTAATTTTGGCATTGATACCGCGCCATATTATGGACGTTAATATTGGCATGGATACCGTGCCATATTATGGACGTTAATTTAGGTATGAATACCGCACCATATTATGGATGTTAATTTTGGCATGGATATCGCGCCATATTATGGACGTTAATTTTGGCATGGATACCGCGCCATATTATGGACGTTAATTTTGGCATGGATATCGCGCCATATTATGGACGTTAATTTTGGCACGGATACCGCGCCATATTATGGACGTTAATTTAGGTATTGATACCGCACCATATTATGGACATTAATTTTGGCATGGATACCGCGCCATATTATGGACGTTAATTTTGGCATGGATACCGCGCCATATTATGGACGTTAATTTTGGCATGGATACCGCGCCATATTATGGACGTTAATTATTTTGGCATGGATACTGCGCCATATTATAGACGTTAATTTTGGCATCGATACTGCGCCATATTATGGACGTTACTTTTGGCACAGATACCGCACCATATTATGGACGTTAATTTTGGCATGGATACCGTGCCATATTATGGACGTTAATTTAAGTATGAATACCGCACCATATTATGGACGTTAATTTTGGCATGGATACCGCGCCATATTATGGACGTTAATTTGGCACGGATACCGCGCCATATTATGGACGTTAATTTTGGCATGGATACACGCCATATTATGAACTTTAATTGTGGCATGGATACCGCGCCATATTATGGACATTAATTTAGGTATGGATACCGCACCATATTGTGGACGTTAATTTTGGCATGGATACCGCGCCATATTATGGACGTTAATATTGGCATGGATACCGCACCATATTATGGACGTTAATTTTGGCATGGATACCGCACCATATTATGGACGTTAATTTTGGCATGGATACCGTGCCATATTATGGACGTTAATTTAAGTATGAATACCGCACCATATTATGGACGTTAATTTTGGCATGGATACCGCGCCATATTATGGACGTTAATTTTGGCATGCATACCGTGCCATATTATGGACGTTAATTTTAGCATGGATACTGCGCCATATTATAGACGTTAATTTTGGCATCGATACTGCGCCGTATTATGGACGTTAATTATTTTGGCACGGATACCGCACCATATTATAGACGTTAATTTTGGCATCGATACCACTCCATATTATGGACGTTACTTTTGGCACAGATACCGTGCCATATTATGGACGTTAATTTTGGCATGGATACCACGCCATATTATGAACGTTAATTGTGGCATGGATACCGCGCCATATTATGGACGTTAATTTTGGCATGGATACCGTGCCATACTATGGACGTTAATTTTGGCATGGATACCGCACCATATTATGGACGTTAATTTTGGCACGGATACCGCGCCATATTATGGACGTTAATTTTGGCATGGATACCACGCCATATTATGAACCTTAATTGTGGCATGGATACCGCGCCATATTATGGACATTAATTTAGGTATGGATACCGCACCATATTGTGGACGTTAATTTTGGCATGGATACCGCGCCATATTATGGACGTTAATATTGGCATGGATACCGCACCATATTATGGACGTTAATTTTGGCATGGATACCGCACCATATTATGGACGTTAATTTAGGTATTGATACCGCACCATATTATGGACATTAATTTTGGCATGGATACCGCGCCATATTATGGACGTTAATTTTGGCATGGATACCGCGCCATATTATGGACGTTAATTTTGGCATGGATACCGCGCCATATTATGGACGTTAATTATTTTGGCATGGATACTGCGCCATATTATAGACGTTAATTTTGGCATCGATACTGCGCCATATTATGGACGTTACTTTTGGCACAGATACCGCACCATATTATGGACGTTAATTTTGGCATGGATACCGTGCCATATTATGGACGTTAATTTAAGTATGAATACCGCACCATATTATGGACGTTAATTTTGGCATGGATACCGCGCCATATTATGGACGTTAATTTTGGCATGGATACCGTGCCATATTATGGACGTTAATTTTGGCATGGATACCGCGCCATATTATGGACGTTAATTTTGGCATGGATACCGCGCCATATTATGGACGTTAATTTTGACATGGATACCGCGCCATATTATGGACGTTAATTTTGGCATGGATACCGCGCCATATTATGAACGTTAATTTTGGCATGGATACCGCGCCATATTATGGACGTTAATTTTGGCATGGATACCGCGCCATATTATGGACGTTAATTTTGACATGGATACTACGCCATATTATGGACGTTAATTTTGGCATGGATACCGCGCCATATTATGGACGTTAATTTTGGCATGGATACCGCGCCATATTATGGACGTTAATTTAAGTATGAATACCGCACCATATTATGGACGTTAATTTTGGCATGGATACCGCGCCATATTATGGACGTTAATTTTGGCATGCATACCGTGCCATATTATGGACGTTAATTTTAGCATGGATACTGCGCCATATTATAGACGTTAATTTTGGCATCGATACTGCGCCGTATTATGGACGTTAATTATTTTGGCACGGATACCGCACCATATTATAGACGTTAATTTTGGCATCGATACCACTCCATATTATGGACGTTACTTTTGGCACAGATACCGTGCCATATTATGGACGTTAATTTTGGCATGGATACCACGCCATATTATGAACGTTAATTGAGGCATGGATACCGCGCCATATTATGGACGTTAATTTTGGCATGAATACTGCCCCCACATTATGGATGTTAATCTTGGCATGGATACCGCGCCATATTATGGACGTTAATTTAGGTATGGATACCGCACCATATTATGGGCGTTAATTTTGGCATGGATACCGCGCCATATTATGGACGTTAATTTTGGCATGGATACCGCGCCATACATGTATTATGGACGTTAATTTTGGCATGGATACCGCATCATATTATGGACGTTAATTTAGGTATGGATACCGCACCATATTATGGACGTTAATTTTGGCATGGATATCGCGCCATATTATGGACGTTAATTTAGATATGGATACCGCACCATATTATGGACGTTAATTTTGGCATGGATACCGCGCCATATTATGGATGTTAATTTTGGCATGGATACCGAGCCATATTATGGACATTAATTTTGGCATGGATACCGCGCCATATTATGGACGTTCATTTTGGCACGGATACTGCGCCATATTATGGACGTTAATTTTGGCATGGATACCGCGACATATTATGGACGTTAATTTTGGCATGGATACCGTGCCATATTATGGACATTAATTTTGGCATGGATACCGAGCCATATTATGGACATTAATTTTGGCATGGATACCGCGCCATATTATGGACATTCATTTTGGCACGGATACTGCGCCATATTATGGACGTTAATTTTGGCATGAATACCGCGCCATATTATGGATGTTCATTTTGGCATGGATACCGTGCCATATTATGGACGTTAATTTTGGCATGGATACTGCGCAATATTATGGACGTTAATTTTGGCTGGATACCGCGCCTTATCATGGACGTTAATTTTGGCATGGATACCGCGCCATATTATGGACGTTAATTTTGGCATGGATACCGCACCATATTATGGACGTTAATTGTGGCATGGATACCGCGCCATATTATGGACGTTAATTTAGGTATGGATACCGCACCATATTATGGACGTTAATTTTGGCATGGATACCGCGCCATATTATGGACGTTAATTTTGGCATGGATACCGCGCCATATTATGGACGTTAATTTTGGCATGGATACCGCGCCATATTATGGACGTTAATTTTGGCGTGGATACCGCGCCATATTATGGACGTTCATTTTGGCGTGGATACCGCGCCATTTTATGGACGTTCATTTTGGCACGGATACCGCGCCATATTATGGACGTTAATTTTGGCATGGATACCACGCCATATTATGGACGTTAATTTTGGAACGGATACTGCGCCATATTATGGACGTTAATTTTGGCACGAATACCACGCCATATTATGGACATTCATTTTGGCACGGATATCGCGCCATATTACGGACGTTAATTTTGGCACGGATACCGCGCCATATTATGGACGTAAATTTTGGCATGGATACCGCGCCATATTATGGACGTTAATTTTGGCATGGATACCACGCCATATTATGGACGTTAATTTAGGTAATGGTACCGCACCATATTATGGACGTTAATTTTGGCATGGATACCGCGCCATATTATAGACGTTAAATTTGGCATCGATACCGCGCCATATTATGGAAGTTAATTTTGGCATGAATACCGCCCCATATTATGGACGTTAATTTTGGCATGGATACCGCGTCATATTATGGACGTTAATTTAGGTATTGATACCGCACCATATTATGGATGTTAATTTTGGCATGGATACCGCGCCATATTATGGACGTTAATTTTGGCATGGATACCGCGCCATATTATGGACGTTAATTTTGGCATGGATACCGCGCCATATTATGGACGTTAATTATTTTGGCATGGATACTGCGCCATATTATAGACGTTAATTTTGGCATCGATACTGCGCCATATTATGGACGTTAATTATTTTGGCACGGATACCGCGCCATATTATAGACGTTAATTTTGGCATTGATACCGCGCCATATTATGGACGTTACTTTTGGCACAGATACCGTGCCATATAATGGACGTTAATTTTGGCATGGATACCACGCCATATTATGGACGTTAATTGTGGCATGGATACCGCGCCATATTATGGACATTAATTTAGGTATGGATACCGCACCATATTATGGACGTTAATTTTGGCATGGATACCGCGCCATATTATGGACGTTAATTTTGGCATGAATACCGCACCATATTATGGACGTTAATTTTGGCATTGATACCGCGCCATATTATGGACGTTAATATTGGCATGGATACCGTGCCATATTATGGACGTTAATTTAGGTATGAATACCGCACCATATTATGGACGTTAATTTTGGCATGGATATCGCGCCATATTATGGACGTTAATTTTGGCATGGATACCGCGCCATATTATGGACGTTAATTTTGGCATGGATACCGCGCCATATTATGGACGTTAATTTTGGCACGGATACCGCGCCATATTATGGACGTTAATTTAGGTATTGATACCGCACCATATTATGGACATTAATTTTGGCATGGATACCGCGCCATATTATGGACGTTAATTTTGGCATGGATACCGCGCCATATTATGGACGTTAATTTTGGCATGGATACCGCGCCATATTATGGACGTTAATTATTTTGGCATGGATACTGCGCCATATTATAGACGTTAATTTTGGCATCGATACTGCGCCATATTATGGACGTTACTTTTGGCACAGATACCGCACCATATTATGGACGTTAATTTTGGCATGGATACCGTGCCATATTATGGACGTTAATTTAAGTATGAATACCGCACCATATTATGGACGTTAATTTTGGCATGGATACCGCGCCATATTATGGACGTTAATTTTGGCATGGATACCGTGCCATATTATGGACGTTAATTTTGGCATGGATACCGCGCCATATTATGGACGTTAATTTTGGCACGGATACCGCGCCATACATGTATTATGGACGTTAATTTTGGCATGGATACCACGCCATATTATGAACCTTAATTGTGGCATGGATACCGCGCCATATTATGGACATTAATTTAGGTATGGATACCGCACCATATTGTGGACGTTAATTTTGGCATGGATACCGCGCCATATTATGGACGTTAATTTTGGCATGGATACCGCACCATATTATGGACGTTAATTTTGGCATGGATACCGCACCATATTATGGACGTTAATTTTGGCATGGATACCGTGCCATATTATGGACGTTAATTTAAGTATGAATACCGCACCATATTATGGACGTTAATTTTGGCATGGATACCGTGCCATATTATGGACGTTAATTTTAGCATGGATACTGCGCCATATTATAGACGTTAATTTTGGCATCGATACTGCGCCGTATTATGGACGTCAATTATTTTGGCACGGATACCGCGCCATATTATAGACGTTAATTTTGGCATCGATACCACTCCATATTATGGACGTTACTTTTGGCACAGATACCGTGCCATATTATGGACGTTAATTTTGGCATGGATACCACGCCATATTATGAACGTTAATTGTGGCATGGATACCGCGCCATATTATGGACATTAATTTAGGTATGGATACCGCACCATATTGTGGACGTTAATTTTGGCATGGATACCGCGCCATATTATGGACGTTAATTTTGGCATGGATACCGCACCATATTATGGACGTTAATTTTGGCATGGATACCGCACCATATTATGGACGTTAATTTTGGCATGGATACCGTGCCATATTATGGACGTTAATTTAAGTATGAATACCGCACCATATTATGGACGTTAATTTTGGCATGGATACCGCGCCATATTATGGACGTTAATTTTGGCATGGATATCGCGCCATATTATGGACGTTAATTTTGGAACAGATACCGCGCCATATTATGGACGTTAATTTTGGCACGGATACCGCGCCATATTATGGACGTTAATTTTGGCATGGATACTGTGCCATATTATGGACATTAATTTTGGCATGGATACCACGCCATATTATGGACGTTAATTTAGGTAATGGTACCACGCCATATTATGGACGTTAATTTTGGCATGGATACCGCGCCATATTATGGACGTTAATTTTGGCATGGATACCGCGCCATATTTATGGACGTTAATTTTGGCATGGATACACGCCATATTATGGACGTTAATTTTGGAACGGATACTGCGCCATATTATGGACGTTAATTTTGGCATGGATACCGCGCCATATTATGGACGTTAATTATTTTGGCATGGATACTGCGCCATATTATAGACGTTAATTTTGGCATCGATACTGCGCCATATTATGGACGTTACTTTTGGCACAGATACCGCACCATATTATGGACGTTAATTTTGGCATGGATACCGTGCCATATTATGGACGTTAATTTAAGTATGAATACCGCACCATATTATGGACGTTAATTTTGGCATGGATACCGCGCCATATTATGGACGTTAATTTTGGCATGGATACCGTGCCATATTATGGACGTTAATATTGGCATGGATACCGCGCCATATTATGGACGTTAATTTTGGCACGGATACCGCGCCATATTATGGACGTTAATTTTGGCATGGATACCACGCCATATTATGAACCTTAATTGTGGCATGGATACCGCGCCATATTATGGACATTAATTTAGGTATGGATACCGCACCATATTGTGGACGTTAATTTTGGCATGGATACCGCGCCATATTATGGACGTTAACATTGGCATGGATACCGCACCATATTATGGACGTTAATTTTGGCATGGATACCGCACCATATTATGGACGTTAATTTTGGCATGGATACCGTGCCATATTATGGACGTTAATTTAAGTATGAATACCGCACCATATTATGGACGTTAATTTTGGCATGGATACCGCGCCATATTATGGACGTTAATTTTGGCATGCATACCGTGCCATATTATGGACGTTAATTTTAGCATGGATACTGCGCCATATTATAGACGTTAATTTTGGCATCGATACTGCGCCGTATTATGGACGTTAATTATTTTGGCACGGATACCGCGCCATATTATAGACGTTAATTTTGGCATCGATACCACTCCATATTATGGACGTTACTTTTGGCACAGATACCGTGCCATATTATGGACGTTAATTTTGGCATGGATACCACGCCATATTATGAACGTTAATTGTGGCATGGATACCGCGCCATATTATGGACGTTAATTTTGGCATGGATACCGTGCCATATTATGGACGTTAATTTTGGCATGGATACCGCGCCATATTATGGACGTTAATTTTGGCACGGATACCGCGCCATATTATGGACGTTAATTTTGGCATGGATACCGCGCCATATTATGGACGTTAATTTTGGCATGGATACCACGCCATATTATGAACCTTAATTGTGGCATGGATACCGCGCCATATTATGGACATTAATTTAGGTATGGATACCGCACCATATTGTGGACGTTAATTTTGGCATGGATACCGCGCCATATTATGGACGTTAATATTGGCATGGATACCGCACCATATTATGGACGTTAATTTTGGCATGGATACCGCACCATATTATGGACGTTAATTTAGGTATTGATACCGCACCATATTATGGACATTAATTTTGGCATGGATACCGCGCCATATTATGGACGTTAATTTTGGCATGGATACCGCGCCATATTATGGACGTTAATTTTGGCATGGATACCGCGCCATATTATGGACGTTAATTATTTTGGCATGGATACTGCGCCATATTATAGACGTTAATTTTGGCATCGATACTGCGCCATATTATGGACGTTACTTTTGGCACAGATACCGCACCATATTATGGACGTTAATTTTGGCATGGATACCGTGCCATATTATGGACGTTAATTTAAGTATGAATACCGCACCATATTATGGACGTTAATTTTGGCATGGATACCGCGCCATATTATGGACGTTAATTTTGGCATGGATACCGTGCCATATTATGGACGTTAATTTTGGCATGAATACCGCCCCATATTATGGACGTTAATTTTGGCATGGATACCGCGTCATATTATGGACGTTAATTTAGGTATTGATACCGCACCATATTATGGATGTTAATTTTGGCATGGATACCGCGCCATATTATGGACGTTAATTTTGGCATGGATACCGCGCCATATTATGGACGTTAATTTTGGCATGGATACCGCGCCATATTATGGACGTTAATTATTTTGGCATGGATACTGCGCCATATTATAGACGTTAATTTTGGCATCGATACTGCGCCATATTATGGACGTTAATTATTTTGGCACGGATACCGCGCCATATTATAGACGTTAATTTTGGCATTGATACCGCGCCATATTATGGACGTTACTTTTGGCACAGATACCGTGCCATATAATGGACGTTAATTTTGGCATGGATACCACGCCATATTATGGACGTTAATTGTGGCATGGATACCGCGCCATATTATGGACATTAATTTAGGTATGGATACCGCACCATATTATGGACGTTAATTTTGGCATGGATACCGCGCCATATTATGGACGTTAATTTTGGCATGGATACCGCACCATATTATGGACGTTAATTTTGGCATTGATACCGCGCCATATTATGGACGTTAATATTGGCATGGATACCGTGCCATATTATGGACGTTAATTTAGGTATGAATACCGCACCATATTATGGATGTTAATTTTGGCATGGATATCGCGCCATATTATGGACGTTAATTTTGGCATGGATACCGCGCCATATTATGGACGTTAATTTTGGCATGGATATCGCGCCATATTATGGACGTTAATTTTGGCACGGATACCGCGCCATATTATGGACGTTAATTTAGGTATTGATACCGCACCATATTATGGACATTAATTTTGGCATGGATACCGCGCCATATTATGGACGTTAATTTTGGCATGGATACCGCGCCATATTATGGACGTTAATTTTGGCATGCATACCGTGCCATATTATGGACGTTAATTTTAGCATGGATACTGCGCCATATTATAGACGTTAATTTTGGCATCGATACTGCGCCATATTATGGACGTTAATTATTTTGGCACGGATACCGCGCCATATTATAGACGTTAATTTTGGCATCGATACCACTCCATATTATGGACGTTACTTTTGGCACAGATACCGTGCCATATTATGGACGTTAATTTTGGCATGGATACCACGCCATATTATGAACGTTAATTGTGGCATGGATACCGCGCCATATTATGGACATTAATTTAGGTATGGATACCGCACCATATTGTGGACGTTAATTTTGGCATGGATACCGCGCCATATTATGGACGTTAATTTTGGCATGGATACCGCACCATATTATGGACGTTAATTTTGGCATGGATACCGCACCATATTATGGACGTTAATTTTGGCATGGATACCGTGCCATATTATGGACGTTAATTTAAGTATGAATACCGCACCATATTATGGACGTTAATTTTGGCATGGATACCGCGCCATATTATGGACGTTAATTTTGGCATGGATACCGTGCCATATGATGGACCTTAATTGTGGCATGGATACCGCGCCATATTATGGACATTAATTTAGGTATGGATACCGCACCATATTGTGGACGTTAATTTTGGCATGGATACCGCGCTATATTATGGACGTTAATATTGGCATGGATACCGCACCATATTATGGACGTTAATTTTGGCATGGATACCGCACCATATTATGGACGTTAATTTTGGCATGGATACCGTGCCATATTATGGACGTTAATTTAAGTATGAATACCGCACCATATTATGGACGTTAATTTTGGCATGGATACCGCGCCATATTATGGACGTTAATTTTGGCATGCATACCGTGCCATATTATGGACGTTAATTTTAGCATGGATACTGCGCCATATTATAGACGTTAATTTTGGCATCGATACTGCGCCGTATTATGGACGTTAATTATTTTGGCACGGATACCGCGCCATATTATAGACGTTAATTTTGGCATCGATACCACTCCATATTATGGACGTTACTTTTGGCACAGATACCGTGCCATATTATGGACGTTAATTTTGGCATGGATACCACGCCATATTATGAACGTTAATTGTGGCATGGATACCGCGCCATATTATGGACATTAATTTAGGTATGGATACCGCACCATATTGTGGACGTTAATTTTGGCATGGATACCGTGCCATATTATGGACGTTAATTTAAGTATGAATACCGCACCATATTATGGACGTTAATTTTGGCATGGATACCGCGCCATATTATGGACGTTAATTTTGGCATGGATACCGTGCCATATTATGGACGTTAATTTTGGCATGGATATCGCGCCATATTATGGACGTTAATTTTGGCACAGATACCGCGCCATATTATGGACGTTAATTTTGGCACGGATACCGCGCCATATTATGGACGTTAATTTTGGCATGGATACTGTGCCATATTATGGACATTAATTTTGGCATGGATACCACGCCATATTATGGACGTTAATTTAGGTAATGGTACCGCACCATATTATGGACGTTAATTTTGGCATGGATACCGCGCCATATTATAGACGTTAATTTTGGCATCGATACCGCGCCATATTATGGACGTTAATTTTGGCATGAATACTGCCCCACATTATGGATGTTAATCTTGGCATGGATACCGCGCCATATTATGGACGTTAATTTAGGTATGGATACCACACCATATTATGGACGTTAATTTTGGCATGGATACCGCGCCATATTATGGACGTTAATTTTGGCATGGATACCGCGCCATATTATGGACGTTAATTTTGGCATGGATACCGCGTCATATTATGGACGTTAATTTAGGTATGGATACCGCACCATATTATGGACGTTAATTTTGGCATGGATATCGCGCCATATTATGGACGTTAATTTAGGTATGGATACCGCACCATATTATGGACGTTAATTTTGGCATGGATACCGCGCCATATTATGGATGTTAATCTTGGCATGGATACCGAGCCATATTATGGACATTAATTTTGGCATGGATACCGCGCCATATTATGGACGTTCATTTTGGCACGGATACTGCGCCATATTATGGACGTTAATTTTGGCATGAATACCGTGCCATATTATGGATGTTCATTTTGGCATGGATACCGTGCCATATTATGGACGTTAATTTTGGCATGGATACTGCGCAATATTATGGACGTTAATTTTGGCTGGATACAGCGCCTTATTATGGACGTTAATTTTGGCATGGATACCGCGCCATATTATGGACGTTAATTTTGGCATGGATACCGCACCATATTATGGACGTTAAATTTGGCTGGATACCGCGCCTTATTATGGACGTTAATTTTGGCATGGATACCGCGCCATATTATGGACGTTAATTTAGGTATTGATACCGCACCATATTATGGACGTTAATTTTGGCATGGATACCGCGCCATATTATGGACATTAATTTTGGCATGGATACCGCGCCATATTATGGACGTTAATTATTTTGGCGTGGATACTGCGCCATATTATAGACGTTAATTTTGGCATTGATACCGCGCCATATTATGGACGTTACTTTTGGCACAGATACCGTGCCATATAATGGACGTTAATTTTGGCATGGATACCACGCCATATTATGGACGTTAATTGTGGCATGGATACCGCGCCATATTATGGACATTAATTAGGTATGGATACCGCACCATATTATGGACGTTAATTTTGGCATGGATACCGCGCCATATTATGGACGTTAATTTTGGCATGGATACCGCACCATATTATGGACGTTAATTTTGGCATTGATACCGCGCCATATTATGGACGTTAATATTGGCATGGATACCGTGCCATATTATGGACGTTAATTTAGGTATGAATACCGCACCATATTATGGATGTTAATTTTGGCATGGATATCGCGCCATATTATGGACGTTAATTTTGGCATGGATACCGCGCCATATTATGGACGTTAATTTTGGCATGGATATCGCGCCATATTATGGACGTTAATTTTGGCACGGATACCGCGCCATATTATGGACGTTAATTTAGGTATTGATACCGCACCATATTATGGACATTAATTTTGGCATGGATACCGCGCCATATTATGGACGTTAATTTTGGCATGGATACCGCGCCATATTATGGACGTTAACTTTGGCATGGATACCGCGCCATATTATGGACGTTAATTATTTTGGCATGGATACTGCGCCATATTATAGACGTTAATTTTGGCATCGATACTGCGCCATATTATGGACGTTACTTTTGGCACAGATACCGCACCATATTATGGACGTTAATTTTGGCATGGATACCGTGCCATATTATGGACGTTAATTTAAGTATGAATACCGCACCATATTATGGACGTTAATTTTGGCATGGATACCGCGCCATATTATGGACGTTAATTTTGGCATGGATACCGTGCCATATTATGGACATTAATTTTGGCATGGATACCGCGTCATATTATGGACGTTAATTTAGGTATTGATACCGCACCATATTATGGATGTTAATTTTGGCATGGATACCGCGCCATATTATGGACGTTAATTTTGGCATGGATACCGCGCCATATTATGGACGTTAATTTTGGCATGGATACCGCGCCATATTATGGACGTTAATTATTTTGGCATGGATACTGCGCCATATTATAGACGTTAATTTTGGCATCGATACTGCGCCATATTATGGACGTTAATTATTTTGGCACGGATACCGCGCCATATTATAGACGTTAATTTTGGCATTGATACCGCGCCATATTATGGACGTTACTTTTGGCACAGATAACGTGCCATATAATGGACGTTAATTTTGGCATGGATACCACGCCATATTATGGACGTTAATTGTGGCATGGATACCGCGCCATATTATGGACATTAATTTAGGTATGGATACCGCACCATATTATGGACGTTAATTTTGGCATGGATACCGCGCCATATTATGGACGTTAATTTTGGCATGGATACCGCACCATATTATGGACGTTAATTTTGGCATTGATACCGCGCCATATTATGGACGTTAATATTGGCATGGATACCGTGCCATATTATGGACGTTAATTTAGGTATGAATACCGCACCATATTATGGATGTTAATTTTGGCATGGATATCGCGCCATATTATGGACGTTAATTTTGGCATGGATACCGCGCCATATTATGGACGTTAATTTTGGCATGGATATCGCGCCATATTATGGACGTTAATTTTGGCACGGATACCGCGCCATATTATGGACGTTAATTTAGGTATTGATACCGCACCATATTATGGACATTAATTTTGGCATGGATACCGCGCCATATTATGGACGTTAATTTTGGCATGGATACCGCGCCATATTATGGACGTTAATTTTGGCATGGATACCGCGAAATATTATGGACGTTAATTATTTTGGCATGGATACTGCGCCATATTATAGACGTTAATTTTGGCATCGATACTGCGCCATATTATGGACGTTACTTTTGGCACAGATACCGCACCATATTATGGACGTTAATTTTGGCATGGATACCGTGCCATATTATGGACGTTAATTTAAGTATGAATACCGCACCATATTATGGACGTTAATTTTGGCATGGATACCGCGCCATATTATGGACGTTAATTTTGGCATGGATACCGTGCCATATTATGGACGTTAATTTTGGCATGGATACCGCGCCATATTATGGACGTTAATTTTGGCACGGATACCGCGCCATATTATGGACGTTAATTTTGGCATGGATACCACGCCATATTATGAACCTTAATTGTGGCATGGATACCGCGCCATATTATGGACATTAATTTAGGTATGGATACCGCACCATATTGTGGACGTTAATTTTGGCATGGATACCGCGCCATATTATGGACGTTAATATTGGCATGGATACCGCACCATATTATGGACGTTAATTTTGGCATGGATACCGCACCATATTATGGACGTTAATTTAGGTATTGATACCGCACCATATTATGGACATTAATTTTGGCATGGATACCGCGCCATATTATGGACGTTAATTTTGGCATGGATACCGCGCCATATTATGGACGTTAATTTTGGCATGGATACCGCGCCATATTATGGACGTTAATTATTTTGGCATGGATACTGCGCCATATTATAGACGTTAATTTTGGCATCGATACTGCGCCATATTATGGACGTTACTTTTGGCACAGATACCGCACCATATTATGGACGTTAATTTTGGCATGGATACCGTGCCATATTATGGACGTTAATTTAAGTATGAATACCGCACCATATTATGGACGTTAATTATTTTGGCACGGATACCGCACCATATTATAGACGTTAATTTTGGCATCGATACCGCGCCATATTATGGACGTTAATTTTGGCATGGATACCACGTCATATTATGGACGTTAATTTAGGTATGGATACCACACCATATTATGGACGTTAATTTTGGCATGGATATCGCGCCATATTATGGACGTTAATTTAGGTATGGATACCGCACCATATTATGGACATTAATTTTGGCATGGATACCGCGCCATATTATGGACGTTCATTTTGGCACGGATACTGCGCCATATTATGGACGTTAATTTTGGCATGAATACCGCGCCATATTATGGATGTTCATTTTGGCATGGATACCTTGCCATATTATGGACGTTAATTTTGGCATGGATACTGCGCAATATTATGGACGTTAATTTTGGCTGGATACCGCGCCTTATTATGGACGTTAATTTTGGCATGGATACCGCGCCATATTATGGACGTTAATTTTGGCATGAATACCGCATCATATGATGGACGTTAATATTGGCATGGATACCGCGCCATATTATGGAGGTTAATTTTGGCATGGATACCGCGCCATATTATGGACGTTAATTTAGGTAATGATACCGCACCATATTATGGACGTTAACTTTGGCATGGATACCGCGCCATATTATAGACGTTAATTTTGGCATCGATACCGTGCCATATTATGGAAGTTAATTTTGGCATGAATACCGCCCCATATTATGGACGTTAATTTTGGCATGGATACCGCGTCATATTATGGACGTTAATTTAGGTATTGATACCGCACCATATTATGGATGTTAATTTTGGCATGGATACCGCGCCATATTATGGACGTTAATTTTGGCATGGATACCGCGCCATATTATGGACGTTAATTTTGGCATGGATACCGCGCCATATTATGGACGTTAATTATTTTGGCATGGATACTGCGCCATATTATAGACGTTAATTTTGGCATCGATACTGCGCCATATTATGGACGTTAATTATTTTGGCACGGATACCGCGCCATATTATAGACGTTAATTTTGGCATTGATACCGCGCCATATTATGGACGTTACTTTTGGCACAGATACCGTGCCATATAATGGACGTTAATTTTGGCATGGATACCACGCCATATTATGGACGTTAATTGTGGCATGGATACCGCGCCATATTATGGACATTAATTAGGTATGGATACCGCACCATATTATGGACGTTAATTTTGGCATGGATACCGCGCCATATTATGGACGTTAATTTTGGCATGGATACCGCACCATATTATGGACGTTAATTTTGGCATTGATACCGCGCCATATTATGGACGTTAATATTGGCATGGATACCGTGCCATATTATGGACGTTAATTTAGGTATGAATACCGCACCATATTATGGATGTTAATTTTGGCATGGATATCGCGCCATATTATGGACGTTAATTTTGGCATGGATACCGCGCCATATTATGGACGTTAATTTTGGCATGGATATCGCGCCATATTATGGACGTTAATTTTGGCACGGATACCGCGCCATATTATGGACGTTAATTTAGGTATTGATACCGCACCATATTATGGACATTAATTTTGGCATGGATACCGCGCCATATTATGGACGTTAATTTTGGCATGGATACCGCGCCATATTATGGACGTTAACTTTGGCATGGATACCGCGCCATATTATGGACGTTAATTATTTTGGCATGGATACTGCGCCATATTATAGACGTTAATTTTGGCATCGATACTGCGCCATATTATGGACGTTAATTATTTTGGCACGGATACCGCGCCATATTATAGACGTTAATTTTGGCATCGATACCGCTCCGTATTATGGACGTTACTTTTGGCACAGATACCGTGCCATATTATGGACGTTAATTTTGGCATGGATACCATGCCATATTTTGAACGTTAATTGAGGCATGGATACCGCGCCATATTATGGACATTAATTTAGGTATGGATACCGCACCATATTGTGGACGTTAATTTTGGCATGGATACCGCGCCATATTATGGACATTAATTTTGGCATGGATACCGCACCATATTATGGACGTTAATTTTGGCATGGATACCGCACCATATTATGGACGTTAATTTTGGCATGGATACCGCGCCATATTATGGACGTTAATTTTGGCATGGATTCCGCGCCATATTATGGACGTTAATTTAGGTATGGATACCGCACCATATTATGGACGTTAATTTTGGCATGGATACCGCGCCATATTATGGACGTTAAAATTGGCATGGATACCGAGCCATATTATGGACGTTAATTTTGGCATGGATACCGCGCCATATTATGGACGTTAATTTTGGCATCGATACCGCGCCATTTTATGGACGTTAATGTTGGCATGGATACCGCGCCATATTATGGACGTTAATTTTGGCATGGATCCGCGCCATATTATGGACATTAATTTTGGCATGGATACCGCGCCATATTATGGACGTTAATTTAGGTATGGATACCGCACTATATTATGGACGTTAATTTTGGCATGGATACCGTGCCATATTATGGACGTTAAAATTGGCATGGATACCGAGCCATATTATGGACGTTAATTTTGGCATGGATACCGCGCCATATTATGGACGTTAATTATTTTGGCATGGATACAGCGCCATATTATAGACGTTAATTTTGGCATCGATACCGCGCCATATTATGGACGTTACTTTTGGCACAGATACCGTGCCATATTATGGACGTTAATTTTGGCATGGATACCATGCCATATTATGGACGTTAATTGTGGCATGGATACCGTGCCATATTATGGACGTTAATTTAGGTATGGATACCGCACCATATTATGGACGTTAATTTTGGCATGGATACCGCGCCATATTATGGACGTTAATTTTGGCATGGATACCGCGCCATATTATGGACGTTAATTTTGGCATGGATACCGCGCCATATTATGGATGTTAATTTTGGCGTGGATACCGCGCCATATTATGGACGTTCATTTTGGCGTGGATACCGCGCCATTTTATGGACGTTCATTTTGGCACGGATACCGCGCCATATTATGGACGTTAATTTTGGCATGGATACCGCGCCATATTATGGACATTTATTTTGGAACGGATACTGCGCCATATTATGGACGTTAATTTTGGCACGAATACCGCGCCATATTATGGACATTCATTTTGGCACGGATATCGCGCCATATTACGGACGTTAATTTTGGCACGGATACCGCGCCATATTATGGACGTAAATTTTGTCATGGATACCGCGTCATATTATGGACGTTAATTTAGGTATTGATACCGCACCATATTATGGACGTTACTTTTGGCACAGATACCGTGCCATATTATGGACGTTAATTTTGGCATGGATACCACGCCATATTGATGAA